>CAUYMX010088963.1:0-21275 GCA_963573855.1 Lepilemur septentrionalis | reverse complement strand
ATAAAAATATGTTTGAATTAAAATTATAAAATATAAATAACATATAACAGATAAAAATGGGAAAATAACATTGTATATAAAGAGAACTAATGAAATAACCAGATTAAAAAATATAAAAACATTAAAAATGTCTTCAGTTTTTTAAAAGACATCATTTCAAAATAAACCCATAAACTTCGCAAGATAATCAACAAACCAACCAACTAGATATGATTTTTAAAAATTAGATTTTCCTAAATTCTTAAATTCCAGTGAATAGACAAAACTGTAAAGAAACAAATAAAAAAATGCATCACATTCCTGTAACTTTTTATCACTATGTGTTAGGCCTGAGGGAAGATGTCATAATGTATTCTGTGTTCCTATGGGAAAGAAGTCATCAGAAATCCACAGAATTAAACACACTACATTTTGCACGGCTTCAAATACCAGTGAAACTGGGTGCAGTGACTCAGTTCTATAAACCCAGCATTTTAGGAGGCTGAGGAGGGTGCATCGCTTGAGGCCAGGAGTTCAAGACCAACCTGGGCAACCTCACAAGACCCTGACTCGACAAAAAATAAAAAAGCCTAGTGTGGTGGTATGCACTTGTAGTCCCAGCTACTTGGGAGGGAAGATCACTTGAGCCCAGGAGTTCAAGGTTACAGTGAGCTATGATTGTACCAATGCACTCCAGCCTGGGTGAAAGAGTAAGACATTCTGTCTTAAAACAAAAAAAACAAAACAAGGCCGGGTGCGGTGGCTCATGCTTGTAATCCTAGCACTCTGGGAGGCCGAGGCAGGGAAGATCATTTGAGCTCAGGAATTCGAGACCAGCCTGGGCAAGAGCAAGACCCCATCTCTACTGAAAAATAGAAAGAAATTAGCTGTACAACCAAAAATACATATATAAAAAATTAGCCGGGCATGGTGGCACATGCCTGTAGTCCCAGCTACTCAGGAGGCTGAGGCAGGAGGATCGCTTGAGCCAGGAGTTTGAGGTTGCTGTGAGCTAGGCTGATGCCATGGCACTCTAGCCTGGGGCAACAGAGTGAGACTCTGTCTAAAAAAAAAAAAAAAAGAAAGAAAGAAAAGAAAAGAGGTTTATTTAACTCTGTCTCAAAACAAACAAAACAAAACAAAAACAAAACACAGTGGGTACTTATAAATGGCACATAATAATCACTACAACAATGATCATACTGATCGTAACTCAGTCTGATTTATGTTTATAGAATACATTTAAATGCTTTTAGATTTGAAATTGGAACTTCCTTTTTTCAAAATGAAATACTGCTTAGCAGTTGCACATTAGTGGAATTTTAATGAAGATTATAATAGTCTTGGACTGTGATTAAAGCTTTGTTTTGTATTCAATATAGTTTAATGTTGATGCTAAACAACATTATTCCTACATAATAGGAATAATAATAGGAAAGTATTCCTACATAATAGGAATACTTTTCAGAAAGTACCTTAACTCCTAAATGCCTGTAAACTTGCACAGCTTTCAATGTTTGTATACTTTGACAAAACTATGAGATAACTTTATTAAATATAGATTTACGCAAAGATAATAGTATTTGTATTTGGTAGAAGTTTGGTAAAAGAAGATCAAATAACTACGTTAAGTCCTTTCATTTTTGTTTTTTGAGTTTCGTTTGATATTTTATAAAACTTAGGTACAGTGATTATAAATTGTTCTGCTAATGTAACTGAGGTCACTGTCTCCCTCTTTGCATACAGGTGGCACTTACAAGAAAGGATAAAATATACCTGATTAGTAACACCAGGTTAGGTGGTAATTGTCAGGGTTTATTTATTTATAGTATCTATCTGAATGAAAACTTATTGTCTATATAATAACTATGACATATTTTACAAATTAATTTGGGTACTTTCATGCTGATCAATTTCTGTGACCTTTCTAAAAATTTCTTCTTTCCCTTGTGGGAAATTGATATGTTGATTGCTATACTGTGGGTCATGTTAAATGTAAAAGGAGCAAATCTATTTATTTTCATTTGATATATATGTGAAAATACCAGGCACTGTTTTAACTCTTGGAAAGTATTATCTCATATGGTCTTCATAATAACCCTATGAGTTTAATCCTATAATCCACATTTTATAGATGAAGAATCATAGATTAAGTAATTTTTCCAAGACCAGAAATTAACAGGTGCTTACACAGGGATTAGAAATGGGAGACCGGCTCTCAAGACCATGCCCTTAAACAGCATGCCGTGCTTCCCTCAGGGCATGAGATGGGAGCCACATGCAGCCACAAACCCACTCCTACCATCCATATCATGCGAACCTTGATTAAGTTTAAGCCATCTGGTAACAGAAAGAGCTGAGACGGGGACCTGGAATAAACAATGAGTTAAATGTTTTGTTTGGTTTTTTTCTTGAAAGATTTTTTTGGTAGTTAGTTTAAAAATAATCCTTTTCCTGTTTTCCAGTTTGCAGCTACTTGTCTGAGAATGACAGTCACACTCTCCATTGTAGTCATCTGGGGATTACTTTAAATTGCCAAATTATTCAAGCCCTGCAGCAAACACATATTCCAATGCATACTCTTATTTAAATGACTTCATTTCATGTAAGTCCCCAATTTGTCCTCTTTTCTCACAGAAGTTAACAAACTTTTCATTTTCTCTGAAATTTTACTTATTAACTTATCTGTGCCTCCATAAATGACATCTTTTCCAGTTTGAGTGTCTTCTCTCTCAGTCACTTCCAGTTCAATTCTATCACTTGCCAGCATGGCATACATAAAAGCTCAGTCGCAGAAATTCTTTCCTGAGACACATCAGCGCAAATTTATATATGCAAATGTTCTTTCTTCTATCTGCATTTCTGTCTAATTATATTCTGAAGAAGAAAAAACACGAATTCATTCTACTTTATTAACCTAGTTAAAGTAAGAAGAATCCTCATATAATGAAAGAGCAAGACGATGAATTAGAGGCTAGGAGGGATATTCCATATAATCAGTATTTAACATTTCTAAGTTTCCAGAAGATGTCTGATATTTTTTTAAGCAATAAAGATTTTCAGTTCTCTCACATTACAAGGAATCCAGAGAAAGGCAACCCAGGGTAGTGCATGGGCTCGACGATCTGTTGAGACTATCTCTCTTTCTGTTCTTGTTGTCTGGCTGCTCTGCTATCTTTAGTACGATGGCCTGTCTGTCCTCTTACGGCTACCAGATGATTCCTGTAGATCTAAGTATCATGGCTACATTCAAGGCAGGAAGACACACAAGGGACAGTTCCAGCTGCATCTGCCCAGTTAAGTAGCAAAACCAAAGCTTCCCCAAGTACTTCCAGCAGTCTCCCCTTAAGTCTCATTGTCTAGAGCTGGAGGAAATGGCAACTCCAACTTTTTTTTAAATTTCGGATTATTATGGGTACAAATGTTTTGGTTCCATGAATTGCTTTTGTATCGATTAAGTCAAAGTTATAAACACGTCCATCACCCAGATATTGTGCACTGTACCCATTAGTTGTGAATTTACCCATACTCTCCTCCCCCATCTACTTGATTTCCAATAAATTTTACGACCATACGTGCACATCAGTGTTGATCCGTTAGTTCCAATTTAGTAGTGAATTCAAGTTGTTTCTGTTGTTCCATTATTATTATACTTCAATGAAAAGGATAGTCTCCACTTCCATCCAGCTTGTTACAAAAGGTATTAGTTCACTAGCTTTTTTTTTTACAGCTGAGTAATACTCCATGGTATACATACACCACATTTTATTAATCCACTTATGTATTGATGGGCACTTGGGTTGTTTCCACATCTTTGCCATCGTGAATTGTGCTACTATAAACATTTGAGTGCAAGTGCCTTTTTTATAAAAATGCCTTTTTCTCCTTCGGACACACACCTAGTAGTAGGATTACTGGATCAAACAGTAGGTCTATTTTTAGTTCTTTGAGTTATCTCCACACTACTTTCCATAGAGGTTACTAGTATGCCATCACACCAACAATGTATAAGCATTCCTTTCCTCCACATTCCACGAGCATCTGTTGTTTTGGGACTTTTTGATGAAAGACATTGTCACTGGAGTTAGGTGACATCTCATTGTGGTTTTGATTTGCATTTCCTTGATGATTAGAGACTGTGACTATTTTTTCGTATGCTTATTGGCCATTAGTCTATCTTCTTTTGAAAACCTTCTGTTCATGTCTTTTTCCCACTTTTTAATGGGGTTGTTTGAAGTGTTCTTTCTGATTTGCTATGATTTCTTTGTAGATTCTGGTTATTAGCCTTTTATCAGATATATAGTATGCAAATATTTTCTCCCATTCTGTAGCTTGTCTATCTGCTCTATTGTCTGTCTCCCTGGCTGTGCAGAAGCTTTTTAATTTAATCAGGCCTCATTTATTTATTTTTGTTGTGCTGTGATTGCCTTTGTGGTCTTCTTTATAAATTCTTTGCCTAGGCTGATATCTATAAGAGTTTTTCCAACATTTTCTTCTAGAATTCTTACAGCGTCATGCCTTAGGTTTAAGTTTGTTATACATGGTGATTTAATTTATGTGAGAGGTGCAG
This sequence comes from Lepilemur septentrionalis, assembly GCA_963573855.1. Lineage (NCBI taxonomy): Eukaryota > Metazoa > Chordata > Mammalia > Primates > Lepilemuridae > Lepilemur > Lepilemur septentrionalis. The sequence continues at coordinate 16,726 of CAUYMX010088963.1, read as the reverse complement.
ATCCTCTTTCGGTCTTCTTCTTCTAATTGGGGCTATCCAATTTTCCCAGCACCATTTATTGAACAGGATTCTTTTCCCCAGTGTACATTTTTGTCTTCTGTGTCCAAGATCAGACGGCAAGATGATGATGGTTTTATATCTGGGTTCTCTGTTCTGATCCATTGGTCTAGGTCTCTGTTCTTATGCCAGTACCATACTGTTTTGGTTACTGTGGTCTTATAGCTTGAAGTCTAGTAGAGAGATGCCTCCCAATTTGTTCTTTTTGCTTTAAGTTGCATTGGCTATTCAGGGTCTTTTCTGTTTCCATAAACGGTGTAGAATTGTTTTTTCTAAATCTGTAAAAAATGGCATTGGTACTTTAATGGGGATTGCATTGAATCTGTAAATCATTTTGAGTAGTATATACATTTTAACAATGTTGATTCTGCCAATCCATGAACGTCAGCATGATATGTTTTTCCATTTGTTTATATCCTCTGTGATTTCCTTCCTCAGTGTTTTTTAGTTCTCCTTGTAGAAGTGTTTAACCTCCTTGGTTAAATATATTCCTAGATATTTTATTTTCTTTGTTGCTATTGTGAAAGGCATTGCATCTTTGATTTGATTCCCAGCTTGACTGTAAACTATAGACCAATATCCCTTATGAATATAGATGCAAAAATTCTCAATAAAATCCTAGCAATCTGAATTCTGCAGCACATCAAAAAAAATAATCAACCACAATCAAGGGGGCTTCATCTCAGAGCTGCAAGGTTGGTTCAACATAGGCAAATCTACAAATGTGATTCACCACATAAATAGAAGGAAAAACAAAGACCATATGATCCTTTCAATAGATGCAGAAAAACATTTTACAAAATTCAGCACCTTTTTATGATAAGAATGCGTAACAAAATAGGCATAGATGGGACTTACCTAAAAATTGTAAAAGCCACATATCACAAAGTCACAGCCAACATCATAGTGAATGGGGAAAAACTGAAAGCATTCCCACTTAGAACTGAAACCAGACAAGGTTGCCCACTGTCAGCACTTCTGTTAAACATAGTGCTGGAAGTCTTAACCAGAAAAATCAGTCAAAGGAAGGAAATTAAGTGTATCCATATGGGGAAAGAAGAGGTCAAACTATCCCTCTTTGCTGACAATATAATCTTATATCTAGAAAACTCCAAAGATTCTGCCAAGAAGCTCTAAGAAGTGGTAAATAAATTCAGCAAAGTCTCAGGCTACAAAATCAATGTACAGAAATCAGTAACATTCCTATACGCCTCTGATATTTTAGACGATGTGGTCTGATTGACTGACCTATCCCAAAACTCAAAATTTCACTTTTGTCTTGTTTTGTTTTGCTATATGTTGCTTCAGCATTGCGCAAAGAACATTTTTTTTCATGTAGCATGTTGGCTTTCAGAGACAAATAATGAATTTTATCTGTCATTTCTTTCTATAAGTATTCATAAATTTTTATAAATATCTGAAAGAATAACATCAAATATGTTATAAAAGTAGTGAGGTATGATTAAGACAATCTTGTTCTCACACTGACTAGTTGTGTTACCTTGGCAAGTCATCTAAATCAGTTATTACTCCTATCATCACCAGGTGGGAGATTTAGAGGGTGAAGTCAATAAATATGGTGGTTGTCTATAAATGTTCCTTTTATACTAGTTGTTGACTAAAGGAATTTTTAAATATGGAAGATGAACAATTTGAAAGTAAGGTTTTATTTAAAAGCAAGCAAACTAAAATAATGACAAACAAATCTAAATAGAATGTAGAATGGAAAACTAAATGTTTAAATTGATACAAGTAGATATTATATATCTACTTCTAAAATTAGGACAAATAAATTGTCCAGAATTTTTTTGAACTATGCCTATAACAATTGAGAAAGCAAAATATTTTCCTTGAAACAAAAAGTAAATAGACATTTTTGTTGAGGACAAGAGTAAAAAAATTGCACTCATTATGCAAAAAAAGCTGTTAAAAATACAAAATAGATCTTCAGACATTATTATTTCAGTTAAATATGAATCAAAAGGAAGTATATGAAAATAGAAACCACCAAGCATTTCACATGCTCATAAAGACCACCACAAAAAAATGCCATAATTTTGTTGATTATAATCGTAATTAAATCGATTTCCCATAAACAGAAAAGTAATTAAAATGCCACACATACACACACATACACATTCACTTTCATAAAAATGGACGTTGTTTCCTGAGTTACAACCTTAAACACACAATTTGTCTTCTAATTAAATAATTTTGTCCATATATAGTCATACACAGAATACCAGATACATTTAATTTTAGCAGAAATTTTCATAACACTTTGTTTAGTTCATTGGCAAGAATATTATAAATACTTGCTAAATGTATAAAATGTATGTTAGCTTTCTATTTCTGCATAATAAATTATCACAACCATAACATGTTAAAGCAACACAAATTTCTAACCTCCTAGTTTCTATGTGTTAGGAAACCAGACACAGATTACCTGAGTCCTCTGCTCAGGGTCTCACCAGACTAAACTCAAGGTGTTTACCAGGACAGTGTTCTCAAGTGGATTTAGAGGTCCTCATCCAAATTCCTTCAGGTGCTGGCAGAATTTAGTTCCTTGTGGCTGTAGGACTGACGTCCTGTTTTCTTGCTTGCTCAGTCAGGGGCTGCTCTTAGTTCACAGAAACTGCCCTCAGGTCCTAGCTAACCTGGCCTCAGTTCTAGTTCTTCTTAATGGCTCACCTTGAATAGATCAAGCCCACCCAGATAATCTCCCTTTTGATTAACTCAAAGTCAACTGATTAGTAACCTATTCACAAAGTGAAATCCCATCATATTCTCAGGTTCTGCCCACACTCAAGAGAAGGGAATTATAAAAGGGTGTGTACACTGGGGGTGGGGGTGAGGAATCTTGAAGGCCAGCTTAGAATCCCGCCTACCACAACATATATAGTTAATATTATGTTCTGTATTACTAATGTCTCCATAGAGAAATAGCTTTCTTGGAAAAGTAGGCATAGTTCCTCTTCAGAAATTTTAGTAACAGAGTTTGCAAAGTAAGTCAGGTCCTTATTTTGAAGGATCCTGATGCCCCCACAAGCATATACATGAGCTATTCCCTTTGTTGTTGTTTTCACAGTCCCTAGGTATGCTACCACGGATATACTTAGCAGAACCTTCACTTTAGTCCCCTGCTCTGTGGAATGAGAACCATTAGTGTAGAAAAAAATAACCAGAAGTTTCTGCTACTGCCTCTTCTTCCTAGCCAGGATAGTAAATCAGAAAGACTATTGCATTCCAAGTCAAATGGTAGAAATTAATGCCAGGCTCAAAGACTTTAAAAAATTTAGTTTTGTGAACCCCATTTATTTTCTCATTTAATTCACTAGTAGAGATCTTTAAAAAAGATTCAAAGAGGTCATGGAATATGACAGTGGAGTTTCATGTATTTAACCAAACGGTATACTCAGTCTCACAGCTGCTGTAGTATATTTTCTAGAACAGAGCAGACTAGACTTTCTACTTGACATGTAGCTGTGGTGAACACAGAATGGCCCTGCAAAGATGTCTATGTTCTGATCCCCAAAACCTGTGAATATGTTAGGTTACATGGCAGATAGGAATTAACACTGCAGATGGAATTAAGGTTGCTAAACAGCTGGCCTTAAAATGTGGAGATTATCCTGATAGTCTGGCACAATTATCCTGGCACAATGTAATTCCAAGTGTCCTGAAATGTAAAAGAGGAAGTCAGGAGAACCAGTATCTGAGTGATGCAGTGTGAGTAGACTTGACTGGCCACAGCAGGTTTTCAAGATGAAAGGGCATCATGACTCAGACAATCCAGGCAACCTCTAGAAGCTGAAAAAGAAAGAAATTAAATTCTTCCCTAGAGCCTCCAAAAGCTGATGCAGCCCTGCAGGCACCTTGAGTTTAGGCCAGTGGGACACATTTGGACCTCTGACCTCCAGAACTGAAAGATAATAAATTTGTGTTGTTTTATGCCACAAAATTTGTGTTAATTGGTTACAGCATCAACAGAAAATAATACAAGTACTGACTAAGGTGAAAGATACCCTTAAGCAGAGTATAATAGGGAGAGAGTTGATTACGGAGGAGTAGCAGAGAGGCACAGAGAAATCTTTGGGACACTATGTCCCTGACATCCAATCTTTAAAGCAGCACAGCGTCTAACAGATGGGAAAATCTTGCCCTATCATTGGGATAATTCTCTTTTTTAGAAAGCTGTGGCAGCTTTTAATGTCAAAGAGCTGTGACATTTTAGCATTGTGAGGTAGATTAAGATTTCTCCCTTAGGAGTGTAACACTAGGAGACATTGATCATGTTCTAAGAGCTTGAATTGTTTAATACCAGTTTTAGAAAACACAGTGTGAACCATACAATTCTGATGACATTTAATATAGGATATTAAAAGCTGACATTATTTCAATTTTTAAAATAAGAGAACAGAATAGTGATTGAAAATTAACAATTGGGGTTTCTCTGTTCTGTTTTGTTTTTTGTTGCCTTAAATTCTGCACACAAGAGTCAGTGGAATTCAACTGATTGTGTACAAATGTGTTTTCAACATACATACAAATACACATTTTATGTATACACACACACATATACATATATACATATATATATATATATATATGTAGAGAGAGAGAGAGAGAGAGAGAAAGTGAGCACCAAAAGGAGAAGAATGAGAAATAAGTGTCCCGACCCGCGGGAACGTCACAGGACCTGGAGGAGGGAGTGAGAGTTGGGTAGGAACAAGAGACGCGAGAGATGGAGACAAGACAGTATTCTGATCAAGTCTCGTTTATTCAGCGTGAGGTTACAGCTTTTATAGACAAGTGAGAGGGGAACACCCAGTCACAATGCAAATTAGGTGAAAAAGGGACTGGCCAATCAAGGAGCAATCGGAGGAAAAACTTTAACAGTCTTCAATTAGGTCCGTAGCAAGACATGTAAATGAGGCATCCAAAAGCATCCAATCAGAGGGATAGCAAATGTCACACCACTAGCTCTGAAGCGAAACTTAACTACAACTATGACGGGGAGGGTAAGGCTCAGGCATAGGAAATTAAGGCTATGGCCGGGCTTCTTGGCTCCGGACAAATAAGAAGAAAAAATATTAAATGAAATAGTGGCTGAAACCTTTTCAAATGTGATGAAAAATAATAATTATACACAAAGGTAGCTTAACATACTCCAACAGGATAAACACGAAGAGATCCACATTGAACACATCACATAAAATGTTTAAAACTGAAGATAAAGAGAAAATCTTGAAAAGAGCAGGAGGAAAATGGCTTATCATGTACAGAGAAACCCTAAGAAGTTAACAGTGGATTTCTAACTTAAAAAAATGTAGCTCAGAAGGCAATGGAATATTATATCCAAAGTGTTAAAATAAGACAAAAAAAGTCTATCAACTAGCATCTTACATACAACAAAACTATTTTCAAAAATGAAGGCAAATATAAAGACATTGCCAGATAAGCGAAAGCTGAATAAATTTGGTTCTGTCAGACCCAAATTACACAAAATAGACCAATAAGTTCCTAATCTGAAAGCAAATGATACTTAGCAATTCAAATTCACACGATTAAAAAAACAGAGAGCTGGTAATTATGCAGGCAACTATAAAATGCATGAGATACGATAACTGAATATTTCTTCTACTCTTTTTTTATAATTGATTTTAGAGGCAATTGTATAAAATAGCATTTATATAATTGTACCATTTAGCCAATAACATATAGAAATGCTATATATTTGACAATTACAGCACAAAGGAGGTGGATGGAAATCAGATGGTAACTGGAGTCCACAGGAAGAAATGAAGAGAAACAGACATGGTAAATAGCAATGTGTTGTTAGGTTTGTAACATTTATAGACCTAGAGTGTATGAGAATAACACACAAAAGGGGTGGGAGGAATGGAGCTATACAGGAATAAAGTTCAGAAACTGGACTCAAGTCAGTATAAATTTGAAGTAGATTTTATGGAAACTACTATTTATACTTTAAACTCTAAAACAATGACTAGGGAAGTAATTAAGCAATATAATTAAAAATCACTAAAGCAATTAAACTATCACACTTGAATATATCTACTTAATATAAAATAAGACAGTAAAAAAACAGAAGTTTAAAAACACATGAAAGAATATAGACACAAAAGAAAAAGGGATGATATGCAGATATAAATCTGACCATATCATGTATAACATTAAAGGTAGATGAGTTGAAAAATATGATCAAAATTAAAGTTTGTGAAAATTGATGAAGAAAATCAGAATCAAACTATATGTTTATAAGAGAAACATTTCAGATTCACAGATAAAAGTATATTGACAGTAAAAGGATAGAAAAAGACATACTATGTAAAGAACAATTGTAAGAGCTGAAGTTGTTTATTAATTCAACAAAACAATAAACTTTAAACAAAAAAATATTACTAGAGATAAGGAAGGATAGTACATAATTTTAAGAGTCAATGGATTAGGGAATATATACAAATTTTACATATGTGAACATTTAAAAATCATGTCCCAAAATACATTAAATAAATACTGACAGAGTTAAAGGAAAGAATAGAAAATTCAACAATAATATTTGTAGATTTTATTACCTCTCTTTTAATAATAAAATAAGTAGGCATATCAACAAGGAAAGAAAAGATGTTAACGATATTGTAAACCAACTACACCACACATGTATAGAACATTTCATTTAGCAAAAACAGAATACATGTTCCTTTCAAGTACACATGGAACATTTTTAAAAGCCTCAAGAAAATTTGAAAAATTAAAATAACACAAAGTATACTCTCCAACCTCAATGAAATTAGAAGGAAATTTGGAAAATTGGCAAATATCTGGATATTAAACAACACACTCCTAAATAACCAGTGGGTTAAGGAAGAAATTGCCAGGAAAATTTTAAAATTATTTGAGATGAATGAAAATCTAAATACAAAATAACAAAATGTATACAACTAAAACAGTTCCCAGAGGGAAATTTGTAGCTATAAATATTTGTATTAAAAAAGGAAAATAATCTAAAATAAACCTAAAGTTTCAGCCCAAGAGAAAATTTGTAGAAACAATAACATGCAAAGGTTTACCACAAAGAGTTAAAGAATCAGAAAATATGAAAGAGAGTTTGAAAGATGGATATGTAGAATAAGAATGTCTAACATACATGTAAAAAAAAGTTTAGAGAGCCATAGAATATGAAAGAAGGCATAATAATCAAGAAACACCAGATGAGACTTTCCCAGAAATTATGGAAGATAGCCCTCAGACTAGGTAGCACAGTAATTTTCAAAACTGCTATATTCATGGATTCTAGAATTGTGACTGTCACTTAGCAGATACTTAATAAATGCTTGTGGAATGAATCTAGACGCATTATGATGAAATTATGGAACATCAAATATAAAGGAAATATTTTAAAATTTATTGTAATACTCATTCAAGTTGCCTGCTAAGAAACAGCATTTAGATGAAAACACATTTTCAACAACAAAAATAGAGCTAGACAAGTTTTTAAACTGAAGACTGGAAGAAAATAATTCTCAGCCTAGAATTATCCACTCAAATAATGATAATTTCAAGTTCAAGGGAAAAGTAAAAATATTATCAAACAAAAGCAAATAGACTAACATTAAAAGACCACTACTGAAGGAATTTTTTTAACCTTTAATGCCTTAGGCATAGAGGCTCAGTGTGGTGGCTCACACTCGTAATCCTAAGCACTCTCAGAGGCTGAGGCAGGAGCATCACTTGAGGTTAGGAATTTGAGACCAGTCCGAGCATGACTGAGATCCCACCTCTATTAAAAATACAAAAAATTAGGTGGGTGTGGTGGTGCACACCTATAGTCCTAGCCACTAGGGAGGCTGAGACAAGATTGCTTGAGCCAGGATTTGAGGTTGCTGTGAGCTAGGCTGACACCATTGCACTCTAACCTGGGTTACAGAGAAAGACTCTGTCTCAAAAAAAAAAAAAAAATGAAAGAAAGAAAGAAAGAAAAGGAAAGGAAAAGAAAGTAGGCATAGATTCTATTTTGATATGTTGTAAGGATTGGTGAGATCAGAAATTGGTACAAATGGTGGTGAATCTAAGCAAGTATTGAACCATATACAAATATTTGATAGCGGATATTTTGTGGGCAGAAGCAATGGAATTAAAATATAGAAAATTACATGTTAGAAGTGGCTGAGAAGTTGTGAAATATCAATATTTTATATTGCTCACAAAGAGTGCAGAAATTTATTACTACAGGATTTGTTCAGTCAAGTATACATGTTAAAATTTTAAGTACGCAACCGAACATTTGAAATAGAATTTGCAATTTCAAACCAGTAAAGAGGAAAAGGGAAATGGTTAAAGAAAAAATAAAGTAAAACTTAATCCATCAAAATAAAATAGATAGGAAGTTCAACTTGTAGATATAACTGTTAATATATTTAATATAGGTTTTACACATATAATGAAAACATAAGTCACAGAATATTTTAAATGACAAAGACTTAATAATTTTAATTATACATCTATTATCTTAGACCAAGTTCAGGAAACTAAATCAAAAAGGAGCTGAATTTAGCAATAAATTATACATCAGACATTAATAACTGAATTTTTTTTGTTATAGACACTAAATATCTATAGCTACTGTTCAGTTACCTCTTTCAGTGTTTCTTGAGGCTAATATTTGACTTTCCCTTTAGTGAAAAATATACATTGATTTTGACTCTTTCAAAGATGAATTGCAATTAGTAGTTCATGATTCACTGACCCCTGTAAAGAATTCATTAAGCAGATGGTACAGTGTAACTTAGATATAATTTAGTTCATATCATTTCAATTTGACACATTCTATTTAAAACCATCACCCATTTAAAGATGATTGAGAAATGTCTAACAGAGCTATTCACTTTCCTTATTTATTCTCTGAAGAATTTAGGTTGACACAGAAAAAAAATGTGTGAGATTTTTCAATGGCCCTGAAAATTTCCATTGAAGATCACAAAACCTAATCAGAAGAAATTTATGAATGTGACTATAATGAATATGACATTTTTCTCCGATGCTGGTGAATGTTAATGCCATCATGATTCAAATTCTCTGATTTTAGTAAATAGGTTTGCCTTCACAAATTTTTCCAATTTTTCAAACTTTTTCAAAAAGGTTAAAAACATGATACAAAAAGAAAAAAATATATTGTTCTGGCTTAATCTCCGTGGACAGAAAAGAAGAATGATTAGTGCCAAAATCTTCTACTAGGCCATACAGGTCCAAATCTGATATTTTGATATGCTTGCTCACCTAATCTGCCTAGGTTCCACATGGTATCTGGCTAATGTTTCCAAAAAGAGATTCATTAACCCAATGCTTTGCTTGCTGTTTTATTACCCTGCTCTTGGAATTTATGCTTTTGAAATATGTCTTGCAGGTTATATTTACAAACAAAAGCAAGGCATAACTTAACATTCACCAAAAACAGGAACTTTAAACTTAACACAGTATAGGCACATTTTATTAGGAAGAAATATGGTCTACTGAAAATCAACTTAAAATGGCTTAAATATAAAGGATTCTCTCTTACATAATAAGAGAAATCCAGAGGAAGACAGCATGGAGCTGAGGGAGAGTCTCCACAATAACTTAACGAAACCAGGTTCTCTTTGTCTTTCCCCTCCAATTTTCAGTCATTAACTCTCTTTTTTTCTTTTTCCCACCTCTTAATACTGTTACATCATTCATTAACTTTCATCCTCACTCATGCTGCCTCATGGTTACAAAGAGGCTGCAGTACAACCATGTGTCCACACTCCAGAAAGAAAAGGGTCAAAAGGACAAAATATGTGGTTCTCTAGTACTGCTTAACCAATTAACTCAGATTTAGTGTCTCGAATTTGATTATTTATTATTATTACATTATTTTTGTACAATATTTGCTTATTTCTCTGGATGCTACAATCTATACTAAGCTAAGCTAAAGGATCTGCTGATCTTGAGGGCTGGAGGCTCGCCTGGACGATCTCTCTTTCCCTGTCTCTCTCAATCCATGTGACCTAACTACTTTATCTCTTTTATTGGTATAAGAAAATTTTATGTGGTGACTGAGGTTTTCTAAGAACCAAAACTCAGCAACTGCCAGGTCTTGTATGGGTTTAGACTTGATATTACTTCTGCCATTTTGTACTCCTAAAAGTAAACCCCAGGTCCAGCCCAGAATCAAGAAGAGGAGTCCATAGAAGGATGTAATAATTAAAAACAGAGTTCCTTTGTGACCATCTTTTTAACATATAATTATGATATGTCATCTGACCCCTAATGATTCATGATTCACATTTCTCCCATATTAAAATATATTCCTCATCCCTCTTCCACACCAAGACTACCAGATATTTTACTCCATTGTGTAATTATGGTCAAGCTTGGGGCATGCAATGCCATCAGGTCCACATGGGCATAACGATCTTCAGATGTCACAGTACTCAATATGAAGTCCTTCAAATAGAAAAGTTAATACACACACACACACACTCACACACACACACACTCACACACACATACACAAACATGTAATGGTGAGACAAGAACAGGAAAACCAAAACAGATATTTTCTTTCACAAAGGGAGAAATTGGGAGGCCCAGGGCAGGAACGGGTTGTTTATAATTCTGAAATCCAATCAGGGACATGTTTCTAGTGACTTTACAGTGAATTCTGCTCTGTTTGTTGGCCACCATCTGAGTCATCTTTTCTTTCTTTTTCACTGTGTTTTTTACCTGAGAAGTTTGGAAACAACAAACCCGTTTTTCTATTTGAAATTTTTTGTTTCTGTCTTTTTTAAACTCATATAGGTGTGGGGTTTTTTTTTGACAAAATCATGCATATTTTTTTACATATAAAATTGTATTCTACTCTATTACATACAAGCAACTCCATGAAATCTCTTCTTGAGGCATACCCTACTTTTGCCTGAGAGTCCAAGTGCTGTGTGGTACAGCGTTATCAAGATTCTTAGAATACCTGTTACCTAGCAAGGAGTGTCGAACATCTTTAAGATTTTTATGTCGCTTTTCTCTTGTGTCTAAGAGGCATCACCTTGACATTTTCTCAGCATCAGGAAAGATTCTAACGATCACACACTTGACTTGAGGTTACTTTTAATGCCAAGACCCAGGATTTCATATTTTTCATAACATTTCTTACTTTAGGACTACTTTGCTAGGAGACACTTGGGGATGAAAAACAGTTTATTTTTGAACCCAGTAACCCTTGGCTCCTTTATATTTCTGCTAAATTATGCCTTAAAAATGAACAGTTCCTTCTTCAGCTCATCTCACTCCTTCAGGATTTTATTTTAAGCAGCTAAAAGAAGCCAACTTTCAACAGTCTGCCTGTAAATTTTATAGCCATATCTGTTATTTCAATACGAAGCCTTTCTGTTATTCACATTAATCCAAGCAACATTTTTGCTGATTATTCTGCACTTAAGTCCCTTTGACTCAGGTCCGCAACAGCAATTTTCTCACTGTCCTCCCAAACTTTTGAACAGTTTTCAGGAATCTCTTCAAGTCTCGGACCACCGCCCAGTCTCACAACCAGTGCCATTTAATTTTATGCTCTTCTTTCCTGGTTTCCATTTCTGTTGTGATTATCAAGAGGTACTATAGCACCACACCAAAATTTAGCAGCTTAAAACAATAACTTTTGTAATTTTTCAAAATTGTGCAATATTGGCTGCACTTATCTGGGAATTATTCTTCTTGTTTTGCCAGTGGCCCCTTATAAGGCTGTGTGAGGGGCTCTCTCTTGCCATATAATCTTAGGGTCTCTCCCTTTCTGTGTGAGTACCCTAATTAATTTCTCCATGGGGATCCTCCATCAGAGTTGGAAGACCTTACATGATGGTTCTGTGTTCCTCAAACACAAACGTGGAATTTGTCAGGTCTCCTAAGGATTAGACCAGGGATTAGGCATAATAACATTTTCATCATATTGCACTGGTGAGCATAAATCATGGAGCTTGCCCATATGAGACAGAAGGAACTAAACAAAGCACAACTACCGTGGCACATGGTTAGTTTAGGTGAAAATCACAGGCAGCAAACGTACATACTCTAATGTTCCCTATCATGGAGCTTTAAACATAACACATTACAGCCACCTTGTTTTAGGAAGGAATGTCATCTACTAAAAATCAAGTAACAGTAAACTAAAAAAAATTTACCTTACATAACAAGAAAAGTCCAGAGGAAGACAGTATAGGATTGATACAGAGACTCAATGGAAATATTATGGACCAAGGTTCTTTCTGTCTTTCCATTTTCTGATTCTAAGCAGGATAATTTTCATGTTCATTCACACTCTTTAATGATTGCCATAAGGTGGATTTATCTCCATTTATCAACCCCTTCCTCCAGATGGAAAAGTTGCAAATAGGACAGAATGATCCCGTGAGCCAAACTGTTTTCATGAGAAAATCAAAGAAGAAGACTTTTACCTACTTTCACTGGACAGAGCTGTATCATACGGCTACTGCTAGCAGCATAGGACATGATGCAAACCTGAAAGGTATTGACCATTTTCTGCCATTGCAATAACATTTGGTGAGTAGGTCATTTTGTATCATAAAATCTATAGCTTTAGGGAAAGTGCTTTAAAAAGATCAGAATGTTGTGTTTTGGCTGCTCCTCAGATCCTTCAATAAAGGACATAAAGGGGCTATGATATTGGTTGGAAATAGTTTGCAAACAGAGATGAAAAAGAATATAGCTCTGGGAATAAAAGCTCTGTCGATAGCCTGTAATCTAAATTGCCTGAATTTCCAGTAATTTGAGGTCTTGAAATGTTGGAAGAATCAACTACAGCTGTTCTCCAAATAATAGGAGGCACAATTATCATTTAGAGCCCTTGTCAAGAGCCTCGCATTGAGAGTTCTCAGACAATAGGAGAGAGCTCAGTGGCAAAGATTAGATATAACATGCTGCATTCACACCAGTAGCACCCTGCTGGCCCTCTTCTAACTCAGTTATGTTCTTCTGCCTAGGTTCATGCCTAGAGACTGTACTTATCAACCTCCCTTGTGGCTAGGTGTCTCATGTGACTAAGTTCTTATGAATCCATGACAGGAAATATACCTTCTTAAATATGATTGTCCATGGCTCACTTTTTTTTTTAACCTTCCTCCTGAGTGGAAAGGATGATGACCAGGCCAACATTAATAACTGTGCACTGTGACTAGCAAAGCCACATCTGATCTGATGGGTCCCTTGACTGCTTCATAGAGTGTAGAATTCCTGGACTTACAATATAAATAGGGAATATTATTCTATACCATTCAGAACCCTAAATTGTGGGGTTTATTAGCTTTAGTAACTTAGCCTTTACTGTAGTTGATAAAGAATTAGTATACTGGAAGGCTTTCTGACTGTCACAAAAAATAAACAACAAAAATGTGAAATTGACATTTCAGTGAGAATGAAGGCAGTACATTTATTTAAAAAATGTCACTTCTGGCAACTAGAAAAGCAAACTGCTTGCCTGAAGAGCTGGCAACACTAGGAGAAGCTGCTGGAAAGAGCCAGCATTTTATCATGTGTTAGCTATTGATTACTTTATTTAGCTAACTTATGTCAAGAATTAATGAGCTCAAGCAAGAACTAGACAATTTCAAGCAAAGATTGAAGAGAATAAAAGGTGCCCACAAATGTGGAATCTGATAGGGTTGGAAAAGCCCATTGTTTTATCACCATATTCGGCAGAAGATAACCTTGCTGCCCAGAACCTTCTGAAAAGCGCCCATTAAAAATTCGCTGACAAATGAATCCATAGATGATCTGTGCAAAACATCAGATTAAGAGTGCTGCTTTCCAAATCAGTCTATCGTTTTACATGGTTTTATGTTTTCAAGAAAGCTGTCATCAAAATGATGTCATCAAATGATAACAAATGACAGTAGCTGAACAAAGAACCAAGTTCATAGTACAAGTTTAATAATTATTTCCAGAAATGAGCTTTGGATGTGGTTTCAAGCACAAGGAAATAGCTAGATGCAGTTAAACCAGAAGCTCACTGAGGTTTTTAAGAAATTGTTTACCAATGAAGCAGTATATTTAGCCTTCAAAAATCTCTAGCTCCAAAATTAGTGGGCACGGAAGCAGGCCATAAAAACTGCGGTGCCTCTGAGAAAAGCAGTCTCTTTAATATTCATGCAGATGTGGCCGTGGAGAATATATAACAAAAACAAATCTTTCAGAGGAAAAGTCAGGGACCACAGAAGACAGGAAATTCTTTCCAACAAGTAGCAATTAGTTTTAAGTGAGAAACTTCCTCCCCTGATAGGGCAGTCACTGCTTTAACCAGTGACTGCTTTGTCATTTTTCCCTTTTTCAAATGGGGGATTTTGTTGTCATTTTAATATTCTTAAATATCTGTAAGTAAGTGATATAGTTGAAATTTATAACAAGTAGATGACTTATTTGATGGAGAGGACTGTACACAAAGATCCTAGGATCTGAACTGGATACAGTGACTGAATGAGACCATGGGTTGTCTTTTTTGGGAAGGGGATAGATGTGTTCTAACTTTGGGAGGATGGGTATGCATGGACACTTGGGGGGAAGATTGTGAAAAGAGACTACTCTCTATGATAACTATCCTTGCAGCTGGCATGTGTCAGTTAGGTATGGACATTTTACTAAATTTCAGCCAAAGTGATGTGCACAGAAATGAAGCATACAACCTCCACATCACACCTTTTCAAAAGAAAGCTATTTGCCCTTCACATTCTCTGATCCTTCTTCTGTTGCAGTTGTAGGATTGTATGTTTCATGTATTGCCACACTGATATGTATCAGTGTATGGTAGAAGTGACAGAATATGAATTCTGAAGGCAGTCCGTAAACATCACATATACCCTATAAATACAAACAAATATTTTGTTGCCATAATTAAAAAAAAAATTTTAAAATCTTATAAAAAAAAAAAAAAAAAAACCATGATCTCTGTCTCTGTATTTGTGCTATGACAAAATACCAAAACCCTTTATGGCTTAGAACAACACAGATTTATTCTCTTAGAATACATTTAGAGTTATGGAGGTCAGAATTCAAAAATCAATCTCTTGGTTAGGCTGGATTCCCGCTGGAGGCTTCTACAGGATGAATGAATTCCTTGGATCAAAGTTTATCATGCCAATCTCTGATTCCATTGAAATTTCCTCTCTCCCCCCTCACCCCCCATTCTTTGTTTTTTCACCTCTGAACTCCTACTTCTGTCTTATAAGGGCACTTGTGGTGATATCATGCTCACCTGGATAATCCAGGATAATCTCCCCATCTCAAGATCCTTAACTCAATAATATCTGAATAGTTCCTTTTACCTTGTAAAGTAATTCACAGGTTCCAGGTATTAGAACATAAACATCTTTAGGAAGCCATTATTCAGTCTACTGAAGTCCCCATGGAACATACATTTTCTTTAGAAATATTGAAAGCATCTTTATTGGGAATTGATGATTTAGAAAATTTATTTCAGATTTGGCCTGACTCTTTTGGTAATAATGTTCCTTTAGTACATGTTCTTAATTGAAAAAGTCCACTAAGTGATTTTTGGTTGGATATGTTTAGATATAAATTTGAGGTAGCCAAAGTAGTTTTCTATTCTCCATTCCTTCCTTTATGAATATTTTGATTCACTGTAGCACACATTAATACTTTATGTTCCTTAAGGGAGATAAAATACTGAAACATAATAGTTTATGCAGAGAAAATAGTATATATCTCTTAAATATGGTTCTGTAGCCCATGTACTTTAAAAAAAACATTGTAGTACTAGAAGATATGTGTCTCCTTTCACCAATTTTCTTAAAATAGAATGTTTTTTGTGGCAAAAAAAGTACATAAGGTAGATTTGAATGTTCATCACTGAGAGAACACAAATAACCCTTGTACTTACGTTGTTGCTTCTTAGTGAAACAAAAATACGAAAACGAAATTTTACAGTTTATCTGTATAGGAGGGTAACTTTTTCCTAAAAAAAAAAACACTTCAGTTGTATGTGGAATTCAAATGAGTCAATGATAAAATCAATGATAATTATAAAGAGAAAATTTAGGCATGGAGAAAGAGGTAATATGATATGACATGATACAGAAGTTACAAAATATCATGTAACATTGTTAAGATCTAAGCTAAATCTTTTGATATCTAAAATTGGTGGTGAAATAGATAGTAGATTTCACCTTGCCATCATGGGAAGGGAAGGGAGAATTTTTTTTTCTCTTTCTCTTTCCACCGTTTAATTCATGTAAGATATTTGGTTAATTTGACCTCTAATAAGGGGGAAAAATGACATATCTTGGTGGGAGTGTAGACCAGCTATTTACACTGGTACCTTGTGGTAGTAATTCAAAGGGAAGTGGAAAAATAAAATTAAGCTCAAATCTTGATTCCTAAGTATTTTGTGCTAGTGAGGAAATGGAACATTGAAGAATAAAGTAACAAGGTGGAGAATTGGCCAGTGGTAACACTTACTGGGAGGAAATTGACTGTGAATCATGGTAATAAACCAAGGGAGGAAGCTGATTAAAAGAACAGGCCCTCATTTGTTACTGTGGCATTAATTATATAGATCCTTTCCTCATCCTCTCATATTATGCTGTTTTATTGGTTCTATTTATATGGT
>CAUYMX010088962.1:0-16702 GCA_963573855.1 Lepilemur septentrionalis | reverse complement strand
ATGGGCACTTGGGTTAAAGTACCATCTTCATTTTTTATAGACCTAGAAAAAATAATTCTTCACTTTGTATGAAACCAGAAAAGATCTCATATAGCCAAAGCAATCTTAAGCAAAAAGAACAAACTGGGAGGCATCAGGCTTCCAGACTTCAAGTTGTATTATAAAGCAAAAATAATCAAATGAGTTTGGTATTGGCACAAGAACAGAAGCATTGATCTTTGGAACAGGACTGAGAATCCAGAGATGAAACCATCTGCATACGGCAACCTAATCTTTGATAAACCAGACAAAAATATACATTGGGGAAAAGAATCTCTTTTCAATAAATGGTGCTGGGAAAACTGGATAGCTACATGCAGAAAAATGAAACTGGATCCCTACCTCTCCCCTCTCACAAAAATACACTCAAGATGGTTAACAGACCTAAACCTAAGGAGAAAGGATTTTAAAGACCTCCATCTTCTCTCGTCAACAAGAGACAGGAAATCTGCCAATGCACATAGTATACCACCACTACAGGCTAAAAAAATAACTAGCCACTGAAAAAACCACCACACTAAGGATTTCTATAATCAAGGTATTCAACCAGAACCTAGACCCCCATCAAAATACCTACAAGCAAAGCCAAAGGTCTTTACCCAATATATACTACAGATACACTATTAAGAGTAGGAGATGGGAAGGCCTATCTAAACAAACAAAAATCCAGGAACAAGAAGTGACAACTACTCCAGATGAGAAGAAATTAGCACAAGAACACTGTAAGTATAAAAAAATCAGAGTGAAAGGACACCCCCAAAGAAGCATACCAGCTCTCTAGCAATGGATCCCAGCCAAAAAGAAAATACTCACATGACAGATAAAGATTTCCAAATATGGTTTGTAAGGAAGATAAATGAAATCCAAGAGAAAATGGAAGATCAACTCACAGAAACCAGGAAATGAATAAAAAATGTATTAAAGAGCCAGATAAATTTTTTGAAAAATCCAAATAGAACTTCTGGAAATGAAAAATTCACTTAAGGAAATACAAAACACAATGGAAAGTTTTAAGAATAGACTAGACCAAGCAGAAGAAAGAATTTCAGAGATTGAAACTAACTCTTTTGAACTAACCCAGTCAAAAATAAAGAACAAAAAATCAGGAGGAATGAAAAAAGTCTATGAGAAATATGGAATTATGTAAAATGGCCAAACATAATAATCATAGACATCACTAAAAGTGAATAAGAAAATGCAGAAGATCTGGCAAAATTATTTGAGGGGATAATTGAGGAAAACTTCCCTGGTCTTCCTACAGATTTAGACATCTAGATTCAAGAAGCTCAACAAACACCTGGGAGATTCATTGCAAGAAGTGATTCACTAAGGCATAAAATCATCAGATTGGCCAAAGCCAACATTAAGGAGGAACTCCTATGAGCCATGAGGTGAAAACATCAAGTAACTTACAAAGGAAAACCTGTCAGACTAACAACAGACTTCTCAAGAGAAACCTGCAAGCCAGAAAGGAATGGAGTCCTATCTTTAGTCTCCTTGAACACAATAATTGTGTTCAAGGAGACTAAAGAATTTTGTATCCTGCAAAGAATACAAGAATTTGTATCCTGAAAAACTAAGTTTCATAAATGTAGGAGAAATAAAGTCTTTTCCAGACAAGGAAACACTAAAGAAATTTGACCCACCCTACAGTAAATGCTCAAAAAATGCTTTATACATGCAACAGCACAATAGATACAAAATAGATTTTACCAGTGAAAAAACACCCAAAACTTATAGCCTACAGCTCTTATAAAACAATGTCACAAGAAGGAAAAACAAAACAACAATGTGTCATCTAACATATTGAACAGAACAGTATCACACGTATCAATACTAAAACTCAGTGTGAACAGTCTGAATGCCCCTCTTAAAAAACACAGACTGACTGAATGGATGAAAAAGCACAACCCAAGTATTTGATGTCTCCAGGAAGCACATCTAACCCACAAGGACTCACACAGACTCAAGGCAAAGGGATGGAAAAAGATATTCCATGCAAATGTAAATGAAAATCAAGCAGGGATAGCCACTGTCCTATCAGATAAAATGGACTTTAAATGGTAAAAAGGGCAAAGTTGGTGATTACATGATGGTAAAGGGAGCAATTCAACAATAAGATACAACAATCATAAATATATACACACCTAACACAGAGCTCCCAATTTCTTTTTCTTTTCTTTTTTTTTTTTTTTTTTTGAGACAGAGTCTCATTGTGTTGCCCAGGCTAGAGTGCTGTGATGTCAGCCTAGCTCACAGCAACTTCAAACTCCTGGGCTCAAGTGATACTTCTGCCTCAGACTTCTGAGTAACTAGGACTACAGGCATGTGCCACCATGCCTGGGTGATTTTTTCTACACATATTTTTTAGTTGGCCAATTAATTTCTTTCTATTTTTAGTAGAGATGGGGTCTCGCTCTTGCTCAGGCTGGTTTCGAACTCTTGACATTGAGTGATCCTCCTGCCTTGGCCTCCCAGAGTGCTAGGATTATAGGCATGAGCCACCATGCCTGGCCTCCCAATTTCATAAAGCAAATTCTTCTAGATCTAAGCAAAGAAATAAACAGTTGCATCTTAATAGTTGGGGACTTCAACACTCCACTGACAGAACTGGACAGATCACTGAAGCTGAAAATGAACAAAGAAGCACTAGACTTAAACAGGATTCTAGAACAAAGACACACAACAGACACTTACAGAATATTCTACTGAAAAACTACTGAATATACATTTTTCTCATCAGCATGTGGGACATTTTCCAAGATCAATCATATCTTATGCCACAAAACAAGTCTCAGAAAATTTTAAAAAATCAAAATCATACCATGTATATTCTCAGATCACAGTGGAATAAAGCTAGAAATCAATTCCAAAGAAACACTCAAATCTATGCAAAGTCATGGAAATTAAACAATCTGATGCTTAATGATCTTTGGGTCAATGAAGAAATTAAGAGGGAAATTAAAAGATTTCTCAAGCTGAATGACAAAGGGGACACAGCTTTCAAAAAATATAGGATAAAGTGAAAGCAGCCCTTTTAGCAGGGAAAAATTTAAATACCTGCATCAAAAAAACAGAAACATCAAAAATTAACAATGTAATGTCACATCTCAAGGAACTAGAATAAGAGGAACAAACCAAACCCTAAGCCAGCAGAAGAAAATAAAAAACAACAAAGGTCAGAGCAGAACTAATTGAAATGGAAACCAAAAAAACAATACAGAGGATCAATGAAATAAGAAGTTGGCTCTCTCAAAAGAAAGAATATCAATAGGCCACTACCCAGATTAACTAGAAATAGAAGAGAAAGGACTCAAACAATATTAATCAAATTGTTAAAGGAAGCATTACAACTGATACCACAGAAATACAAAATATCATTTGTGAATACTACAAAAACCTCCGTGCAAACAAACTAGAAAACCTATTGGAAATGGATAAATTTGAGGGAGCATAAAACCCCCCAGCCTGAATTAGGAAGATATAGAAACACTGAACAAACAAATAATGAGAAGCAAGATTAAAACAGTAATAAAAAATCTCCTGACAAAAAAAAAAAAAAAATGCCCCAAACCAGATGGATTCACAGCCAAACTTTGCCATACCTACAAAAAAGAACCTATGTTACAGAAACTATTCCATAACATACAGAAGGAGAGAATCCTTAACTCATTCTATGAAGCCAGTATCACTCTGATGCGAAAGCCAGGAAAGGACACAACAGATAAAGAAAACTACAGACCAATGTCCCTTATGAACACAGATGCAGAAATCCTCAACAAAATACTAGCAAACTGAATTCAACGACACCTCAAAAAGGTTTTGTAAAGGGGGCAATTCAACAATAAGATGCAACAATCCTAAATATATACACACCAAACACTATGAACAAGTGAGTTTTGTCCCAGGGATGCAAGGGTGTTTTAACATCTGCAAATCAATAAATGTGATTCAACATATAAACAGAAACAAAAAGAATGACACAGGATCATCTCAATAGATACATAAAAAGCATTCAGTAAAATTCAGCACCCTTTCATGATAAACACCCTCAACAAACTAGGCATAGAAGGAACATACCTCAAAATTATAAAAACCATATATGACAAACACATAGCCAACATCAAACTGAATGGGGAAACGTTGAAAGCATTCCCCTAAGAACTGGAACAAAACAAGGGTTCCCACTGTCATCACTTCTATTCAACATAGTGTTGGAATCCCTAGCCAGAGCAATTGAGCAAGAGAAGGAAATAAAGGGCATCAAAGTCAAGAAAGAGGAGACAATATAATCTTGTATCTAGAAAACCCCTAAAAACTCCATCAAAAGACTCCTAGAATTGACAAATTAATTCCGGAAAGTCTCAGATTACACAATCAATGTACACAAATCAGTAGCATGTCTATATACTAACAACAGCCAAAAGGAGAGTCAAATCAAGGACTCAATACCATTCACAACAGCTACAAAGAAAATAAAATACCTAGGGTTATACTTCAAAAAGGAAGTTAAAGACCTGTATAAGGAGAACTACAAAACACTGATGAAAGAAACTACAAATGACAGAAACAAATGCAAAAACATTCTCTGTTCATTGGATTGGTAGAATCAACATTGTTAAAGTGTCCATACTGACCAAAGTGATTTACAGATTCAATGCAATCCTCATCAAACTACCAGTGTTATATTTCACAAATCTAGAAAAATTAATTCTAAGTTTTATTTGGAACCAAAAATAGCCCAAATAGCCAAAGCAATTTGAAGCAAAAAGAACAAATCTGACTTCCAGTGAGTTCCAGATTAATGTGGGGGAAAAAAAAAAAGAACAAATCTGGACAAGGCTATAGTAACACAAACAGCATGATACTGGTATAAAAGTAGAGACTTAGACCAATGGAACACAACAGAGAACTCAGAAATATAATCATCTACCTATAGCCAAATGATCTTTGACAAAGGAGACAACAGCATATACTAGAAAAAGGAAGCCCATTCAATAAATAATGCTGGAAAACTGGATAGCCACATGCAGAAGGATGAAACAGGATCCTGATCTCTCACTATATACAAAAATTAATTCAAGATGGATTAAAGACTTAAATGTAATGCATGAAACCATAAAAACTCCAGAAGAAAATGTAGGAAAAACTCTTTTAGACATTAGCTTAAGCAAAGAATTTAAAACTAAGATCCCAAAGGCAAATATAGCAACTAGAAAAATAAATAGGACTTAATTAAATTAAAAAGTTTCTGTATAGCAAAGGAAATAATCAACAAAGCAAACAGATAACATGCAGAATAGGAGAAAATATTCCAAACTGTACATCTGATAAAATATCCAGAATCTACAAAGAAGTGAAACAAATTAGCAAGAAAAAAATAAACAACTTGATCAAAAAGTGGACAGATGACATGAATAGAAGCTTTTCAAAAGAAGATAGACAAATGGCCAGCAAACATATGAAAAAATGCTCAACATTACTAATCATCTGGGAAATGCAAATTAAAACCACAATGAGATATCACTTTATACCTGCCAGAATGGC
Organism: Lepilemur septentrionalis; assembly: GCA_963573855.1. Taxonomy (NCBI): domain Eukaryota; kingdom Metazoa; phylum Chordata; class Mammalia; order Primates; family Lepilemuridae; genus Lepilemur; species Lepilemur septentrionalis. Next base: position 11,116 of record CAUYMX010088962.1, on the reverse strand, counting down.
AGTTATTAAAAAGTCAAAAAAAAAAATAGATGCTGGCGTGGATGCAGAGAGAAAGGAATGCTTATACACTGTTGGTGGGACTGCAAATTAGTACAACCTCTATAGAAAACAGTATGGAGATTCCTCAAAGAAATAAATGCAGACCTACCATTTGATCCAGCAATCCCACTGCTGAGTGTCTACCCAAAGGAAATAAAGTCTTTTTATGATAGAGACACCTGCACCCGAATGTTTATCACAACACAATTCACAATTACAAAGACGTAGAACCAACTTAAGTGTTCATCAATTCATGAGTGTATAGAGACAATGTGGTATATGTATCTCATGAAGTACTACTGAGCCATAAAAAGGAATGAAATAATGTCATTTGCAGCAACGTGGAGTAACTGGAAACCATCATCCTAAGTGAAGTATCTCAGGAATGGAAAACCAAATACCAAATATTCTCACTAATAAATGGGAGCCAATAGAGGGCACAAAGTGATATAAAGGACACAAAAAACCAAGACGATGAGAGGGGTGGAGGGTGGGAGTGGGATAAAAGTTTACCTATTGGGTACAATGAACATTATGCTGGTGATGGGCACACCAAATGCCTTGACTTAAGCATTATACAAGATACTCATGTAACGAAAATGCTTGTATTACCTTAACTAATATTTTGAAATTAAAAAAATAAAGAAGGAAAAAAAGCTTTCAAGTCCTTAAGCCTCTCTCAATTCATCCAAGTAATGGAGATAAATATAATAAGTGTTATTGAAAGTTTTATATCACAGAGGCTGCCTCTCTCTTATACCTGCCATACACTTTGAGTGTCTAGGTATGAATTGAGAAGTTCCTTTTCTTGTTCTCCAATCCAGCTGATGTATACTCAAGGGAGAAAAATTCATAAATCCCAACATCTAGCTCTTGATTTGTCTTCCATCTGCCTTGCTAATAGTTTTCAGGTATAAGTGGATTTTGTTTTCCCATTGCCCGGGGCTATGAAAAGCCATTGATAGTGTCAAAGATTATAAGAAATGGAGGAAGGGTACAGAATTGATGTAAATTTGGGAAACAAAGCAGAAACTAATTCAGCTTACAAATATTAGGAAATCTGTTTGCAAACTTGATCTTCTATGGATAGTAGAAAATGAAAGAAAATCAGCCAAAAGTGGTAGACTATCACACTCAATCAGATGTTCCAATAATAATGTCAGAAGCACTCTTCTGCTGCCCATTCCAATCCAACTAATGCTTACTGATGCCAGCAGAGCACACAGGATTTGGTAAATGCCAGTAATACTTAGGTTAAAAAAATTCAAATATACTTTTTATTATCTATAAAAATTATCCCTAAATAAAATTGCAGAATTCTTTGGTTCGATTGCAAAATCAAGAGGGATTTTTTCTTTTATCATCACTAATTATCTTTCCTTTTATCTTTACTAAACTGAATTTACTTCGGCCTATGAACTGAAATATTAATGTGATTAGAAATTATCCTACAACAGTCTACAAGCCGATCAAAAGCATCCTAAGAAAGGGAGACCATCTCTCTAACCATTCCAAGTAGTTGTTATTCTGTTTCAAAGATATATGTACACATAAATGTAAGAAACAGAGAAAAATAGAATGTGCAAGAGAGAAAGAGAGAGAAAGAATGCTTGCACAAGTCAATTAAAACATAGTCTGCATCTTGTGGTGTGAATGTTGTATAAAAATGTATTCTTATCTTGGTATGAAAGAGATGGTACAACAATCACAAGTTTGAAATTCTCATTAAACTAATTTATATGGCTTTTGACAAGAAGTAGTTAATTTATAAGGAAAATAATCTTTCCAGTTGCAGGGTTTAGCAGTGAGTCTTGTTGCCAACTGTCTCTTTCAAATTGCAGTTATGAATTTTTAGCTGAACTTCAACAAATCTAAAGCTGATTCTATTGACAATCTTTAGGATGCCCTGGAACTCTGGGTTTGCAATTTTAACGAAATCAGACATTGTGTTTTGACACACTTTTTATAAAGCATATTTTATAGTCTTAATAGAAAAAAAACTACTGCAACTCAATCTGCGCAGATGATATTAGAGGAAATAAAAGTCTGTATAAATCCTTAAGTTTAAAAGTGCAATCCTATTTTAAAAAATGTAGAGATGCCAGCACATTACAAGGAACTAATGTAATAGGAATTTAAAATGATACTCTTTCTACCTTGGTTCTGACTAAGGCTCCAAAGGCTGAGAACTAGAGAGTAGGTACCAAGTACACATACACCTTACACTGAGATGTTAGTCCATCTATGCAAGAGCATGAGGAATAATCCTTGGATCCTACAGGGTCAGCCAACTCACAAAAATATAAAAAGGTAAAGACTGAATAGTCACAGAGAGGATTTCCTTGGAAAGGCTTGTCAGTGAGATAGTACCACTCCACGAGGGCAGGGAAAGAATGCTTCCTCCTACAGTAATCCAAATAAAGGGGGCTTCTCAGGGTCTCTGTATGGACTTTCTTTAATTTAGTTGACACAGAGTACTGATAATACTCGAAGAGTTGAAAACTAAGGGGCTGTACCTATCAGGCTGAACAATACAGTGTGTGGAGAAAGGGTCAAGAAAGCATGTATTATGATTAATTAATTTCAAATGTGTCATTTAACTGCATTAAAAATGGATACAGTTGATATCCTAGTAAAAAGACAAAAAAAGTCAATTTATACAATGCTTTTTGATACATTTTAAACATACAGAAAAATTAAAACTCGAATAATGAAATAAAATATTCCATGTAAATATTCACCAAAATTATTAATTTCAAACAAAAAGAACTTAAGGCAATAAAACATTTTTGAAGCAAAAATATTGAACTCATAATAATGTTTAAGTTTTAAATTCTGTCCACTGAATAATATGGCCTCTAAATATATAAAGCAAAAATTTGAAAAAATGAATAAATTCAACAACTAAAGGGAGATTGGTATATCTCAGCCAGTAATTGATACAACAAGCAGGCAAGGAGGGTTTGGGGTCTTCACCTGGAGAATAAGGGTTGATGTTGGAACCTATCAGGTTCCTATGAGCCCCTGGTCACAATATTTTCATCAACCAATCAATACAACAAATAATACTTTTTAAAGCATATCTTTCTGTTTAAAGACACTTTATTGTCTTATGTATTTGTTACAAATAATTAATTATATACAGTACTTGTTTACAATAAAACCCTAGCAAAGAAAGGTTTAACATTTTTCTCACTCTGCCCAACATGACCACAAATTTCTTAGGTTTTCAACCTCATACCAATGCTACCCACTATTTTTATTATTGCTTATCATCTAGAGTATCCACAAATCTAGCCATTTTCCCATCTTTTGCACTGCTTTAGATTTTACTTTGTGGCTTGAATTCTAACACTACAGATGTTAATTGAGCACTTTCTGGATTAGTCTTACATACAGGTTGGCAAATTTCTTCTTCTTTCTGGATATTCTATAATACTGATTCATTACCATTGAACTTGTGGTCAACAGCATTGTAATTCATGACTGAATGAAATTTATTTAACACACATATTAATATTTTCTCCATAAGACACACTAGACAGCACTTCAGCACTACACTTTGGGCCATTTTAAACAACAAAATCACACATAAAAGCACATAATATAAAAAAGTTGTACTAACTACACAAAAAAAAAAAAGAAAGAAAGAAAAGAAAATTAAAAAAACAGTTGTTCACAGTATGAGAGCTGAAATTAGAAGGTGGAGCATCATCTTGTTTGACCAGCTGCAAATCTGCACTGTTGAGCAACACACATTTTTTGCGTCTCCGGGCATGTTTGAGAATGAGGATCAACTCTATACATTAATCTTCACCAACAGTCTTCCAGTTACTAGATGGAATTGTTGGTTGCTCCAATGGAACCTAACTTTCCCTGACTTAAAACATTTCTAGACCTAAAAATTCTACTACAAAATTTATCCAACTAATATACTGACAGATTTGAGCAAAGCCATATGAAGAAGGTTATAAAATATTCATGGAAGGATACACAAGAAACTGTAACTCTGGTCACCTCTGATAATCGAGATTAGGAAACTAGATATCTAAATGGCACTTAGTCTTCATTGGATAATTTTTTAATTGCTAGGAAATGTATATGCTATTGTTAAAATAAAATGACAAAAAATAAATTCCAAAAGTGAAAATAAACAAATGAGAAGGATGTATGTTTGTGTTTTTTAAATTAGCCTTAAGGTTTTTCTCTTACTAGTTTTACTAGACCAAAAACTTCTAGAAGGCTTAGATTGTTCTCTTATCTATGGATCATTTTATCACTAGGGACAGTCTATTATGCAATTGAAAGATGGATTTGAGATATCTTCAATCATTTTAATCACTCTAAATTATTATTTATTTCTAGGGACCCACAGTTTTATTCTCTTTTCAGAGATCCAAAGGCGTCAATAGAGAAACCGGCAGCAGGACAGCAGCTGAGAAGACAGCACAGCCCTGCTCCGTGGAGGCGTCAGCACGTGCATGGTGAGACTGGCTCACGGTTAGTGTGCAGCAAGTCTTTGCAGCCCATCTACCTAGAGGATCACTGGGACATGAGTAGTATCAGTAGATAAAATGATTGCCTTCTAGAAATAGTGACTTGTAATTTTTTTACAGATATGAGAACTTTACCATTTTGTCTAACCATTTTTAGCATAAAAATGCACCTCATTTATAAAATTTTCCTCAGGAATGTTATTAATTCTATTTATTATTTTAATTGAAAACTTAAAAAGACAACAGTATTACTGAAAACATTTTCAGAATAGAACATCTCCCATAATTTCTCTACCTTAACACTCATTTATTTAAAAAATTTTCTATCAAAAACATTCTTTATTCTTATTATAATTGCTTTGCTTTGTCTACAGGTATCCATAGATTTACTGAGTACACCTTGAGTGTACATATCTATTTTCTACAGTGTATTTTAGTCTAATTTGATTCCAAAAAAGATTGTCAAATTGTTTTGTTAAACTATTTTCATTAGTTTACCTTAATATTATTCCCATATTTATGAATCAGGGCCCATTATTCAAATAAATTCTCTCAAAAATTAGATCTGTATATGTTTATATAAGGAGAATAGTTATATAAATAATTCATGCACTTTTGTATAAAGAAATTGTTTAGAAAACTGCTTACTTCCAGGTAAATCTGCTATTATTGAGAAATATTACATACTGTGTGCATATACATTTCATATGTATGTATGTATATAGAGGATGATTTATATACAAACATATACATATAGAACCTATAATCATAGTTATTATATGTGGTAATAGTAGTCAATGAAAGAATATACAAAAATATTTCTTTTTGCATTGTATAAGAAAAAAATCTACTTCCTTAGCACTATAGTTCAGAAAGTTTGATGAAATAGCACTTATATAGATTGATTTGAAAACACAAGATGAATTTGTTTCTTTGGCATGTTGCAAGTCATCATTCTTGAACTGCTGCCAACAATTATGCCTTCTGACACTGGCTGTTTTGGCAAACAAATTGAATTTGGTGACATTGAATATAAGTCAATCAAGGAATAAAACAGTCCTTGTGTTTTACTATGAGCATAAAATTATCATTATTCATTTAAATTGTCTCTATGTTCATGGAAAAGGCCACTCTGATACCTTATTCTAACCATAAAATTATCTATCATTTCATATTATTTCCCATTTAACCTGTTAAATTATGAAGATTCATTTCTAACACAGGAGGAGAAAGGTTAACAGATTGCTAATAAATAGGAAATCTGGTTCCAATTTGTTTAAATATATACAGTGCTCAAAAACTAATTCTCATAAAACATTGGAACAAGCAGGAAATTTAATCCCTATTTGATTTCATATGAGGTAAATTGCCTTCAGTTGAAAGTATTAGAAAATAAGTCATTTAGTGGCTCAGGTAACTGAAAAATTGAAGATGTAGTTGCCCAATAAAGTTAATAAATTCCCAATTCTGTTCTGACTCTCCACTCTTTTCCACAGTACGAATGCATAAATTTTATCTAAACCTGTACAGCCTTGTGTTCTCAGATTAGTTATCAGCTTCAACTAGATTTATATGCCTTTTTTATCTATAAGAATGGGAGTGCAAAAATATGTTATCTTCCTGCAACCAACACATAAAATCCTGGACTTTCTTGGGTTAAACCAACCCAGTTCCCTTGTCAACCTCTGAGTAGTCACTTGAATCAGAAGAATGTGATCCCCTGACGTGGTTAGGTGTTTGTGTGGCATTAATTCTACCCTCTTCACATGGTTGAAAACTCTCAGGTCCAATTAAGAAAAGAGAAAAAGGTAAACAGGTTCCAGGGAAGCAAACAACAATATGTTTAAGAAAAGATATTTCTCTGAAGCAAATAAGTCTATTTTTTAAGTGTCATTTTTCCCCAAAGGGATTTTGTTCAAAGAAAGGATAACATAAATAAATTAGTATTTCCTTTCATTATCTACATATATTTAAAGATCATGTAAAGAGGAGGTATAATTACTGTTATTCATTCATTCATCCGTTTGTTTAACTAATATTTATCAAAAACATATTATGTTCCAGATGCTATTATAGCCACTGGAAATACAACAGTGAACAAAAGTGGACATCTCTGCTCAAAAGAAGCTGTCATCCAATCATGGGAAACCAACAATTGTGTTTATTAACACAATCATTTCAAGAAATTTAAAAACATAAATTAAGAATGAGAGAGAGAATGGGAGGGTCACAGTTTAGTTATAATGATCAGGAACTACCTCTCTGAGGAGGTAAAATGGACTCTTAAGACTGAAGAAGGAGAAAGGTCCAGCTAGTGAGGGATGTCAGAAAAGAACATTCTGTTTGCATAGGAGATAGCAGGTGTGGAGATACAGAGATAGAAATCAGCTTTGTATATTGAAAAGATAGAAAGAATTCCAATATGGAGCATAGTGAATATGGAGAAGAATGGTGGAAGATGAAATTAGAGAAAGAAGCCACAGCCCAGACTTATAAATCATAGCGAAGTGTTTATATTTTATTCTAAAATGGAGACATTAAACAAACACGCTTATTCTAGCTTCCCAGTATCTGACTACCCTTCATATGAGGGAAGACTTTTCCCATCCTATGAACCTTGATGGGAAGAAAAGGCTACATCATTCTAGAAACTGAAATCTTTCCAGCTTCCACTGAAGTTATGACAGAGTCACAGGAAATAGTAGGAGCTCTTTTAGATGGGGATAGTGGTTGTAAAGAGACTGAGTTCTTTAGGGAGATCAATGTTGCTGGCAGCACCCAGTCTCTGGGAGTGCCTGCATCCACAACTGGCATCAAGGCCATGATAATGTCCTCAATGGACCAGTTCTGCAGTGTGACTGTGATGTAGCTCCTGGCTGAGTGGTCTTAAACCTGGTTCTCCAAATTCCCTCCAAAATTCTTCAGATTACCAATATCTTTCTATTAAATGATTTGTCCTTATATTAATATGTCAGTTATCTATTGTTGGATAACAAATTGTCTCCAAATGTACCAAGTTAAAACCACAATTAACACTTATTATCTCACATAGTTCTGTTGGTCAGGAATTTGGGAGCAGCCGAAGTGAGCAGCTCAGAATTTCTCATGAGGTTGCAGTCATAATCTCCGCTAGAGATTTACTCATTTGAAAGCTTGCCAGTGGCTGAAAGATCTATTTCCAAGATGTCTCATTTACATGGCTGTCATCAAGAGGCCTAAGTCTTTTGCTGGCTATGAGAAGGAGGGCTCAGTTCTTTACCACATAGACCTCTCCGTAGGGCTGCTTGAGTGTTCTCATGGCATAGCATTTGCCTTGCTCCAGAGCAAGTTGTCTGAGAAGAACAAAATGAAAACTGTAATGTCTTCTGTGATCTAGCCTCAGAAGTCATACTTCATCATTTCAACAATATTTTATTGGTTACACAGGTCAGATTTATCCAATATAGGAGCAAACTGCACAAGGGCATGCATACCAAAAATGTGGGGATTAGTGAGCACCATCTTGAAGACTGGCTGCTCAAATTAGTAAGAAATGGTTTCTATTATTTACAAATAATGGTCCTGACTGATTTTGAAAGACATTATGTATTTTTAAGTAGAGGATGGTATGTTCTGCTTAGTGTTTTTAAGACATTATTTAAATTATTATATGGAGAATGGAATATTGAGGCCATAGTGGAAACAGATGATTTTATTATATTTCAAGTGAGATATATGTTACTATGATAGCAGTAAAATGGATAAATCTGTTCTGATTCAAGTAACAGTTGTAAAGAGCAGCCACAAAACTTGCTGATTGGGAAGAGTATTTGAAGCGAATATATAAAGAAAGGATGCCTCCCAAGATTTAGACTAGAAAATGTGGTGTATATCAGAGCCATTTAAAAAAGCAAGAGATGAGGGAGGGACAGGTTTGTAGTAGGAAACTAAGAGTTCTGTTTTAAATATAAACTTGATACATTTATGAGGCATTCAAGTGGAGATATATAGCTTAGATTGCTATATATATGAGCGTGGAATTTGGAACGGAGGACCAAAACTAGAGCTATAAACTTTCTGTCTTCAGGAAATGGATGATAGTTAAAGCCACTTTCTCCATTAATTTAGTAGGCCTTTCACTATAGAATACAACAACAAATACATGAATGAAATTTTATTACAGCTGAAATAAAGCAGTTTTGTCATTTCCATGGGTTTATGTAATTCTTTTCTTTAAAACAATGTAAAAGAAAAATGTGTTCTTTAAAAAGAGGATGATACAGATATCAATATTCTCAGAATAAATTTATCAGATTATAAATCCATTCACCATTGAAGCTTCAATATTCTTAAACCAGACACAAGAATGGATTAAATTTCTTTACTTTTGTTACAAGTCAATTTAGCCTGCTTGAAATCTTAAAAATTATACTGATATATTTCAAGGAATATATTGTTTGGCAGAGGGGAATCTCTTCTTGATATTATAAATGACCTAATAAGGAAGGTAACTCAGCAACTATTTCTATGAATCAGGCCCTAAGACAGCTCTTCCCCGAGAATGTCTCTCTCATCTAAGCAATGACTCTTAATCACTCTCTCTGCCTCTCGCTAGAGGAAAGCAAATAGATTCTGGGTTGTATTGGGTAACAGATAATTTTTAAGGTATATTCAAAACATAGTTTATTTGTCAAAGATATTTATTCTGGTTACATGCATTTATTTAGAAATATGTGTCTGGCTGGTAATGTTGTACTGCTGAACATCTGTCTCCTATCTTCTTAACTTCCTAACATATTATTTTCTAAAATGTCACTGTATTGATCCATGGTTATTAAAGTGGCCCCTGTCTGTCATACATTTATCTTTTCTTTTTCTTTTTTGTTTTTGGAGACAGTCTCTTTCTCTGTCACCAAGCTGGAGTGCAGTGGCATCATTATAGCTCACCGCAACCTCAAACTCCTGGGTTTGAGTGATACTCCTGCCTCAGCCCCCCAAGTAGCTGGGACTACAGGCGTGTGCCACCATGCCCAGCTATTTTTTCTATGTTTTGTAGAGACAGAGGTCTCATTCTTGCTCAGGCTGGTCTTGAACTCCTGGTCTCAAGCCATCCTCCTATCTCAGCCTTCCAAAATGCCAGGATTATAGGCATCAGCCACTGTGCCCAGCCTATATACCTTTAAACACCCAATTCATGTCAAACATATAACAATATTGGCATATTTGATCACCATCGCTGCAACAAGGACTTAAGTAAAAATAAATATTCTATGAAACCAAGACGATAATCACACTAGTGATGCATGGTCATTGACTATTGCCACTTGAGATATAATTTTTTTCCCAGCTGAAATTTTTATTTCAGTTCTGAAACGGAGAAACTAGTGTGACCAGCATTTTTTTTTCAAAAACCTTCTTCCATTGTTTGAGTATGTTGATATACTTTTTATTTAATTCAGTATAGATTATTCAGCGACTTCTCTTCAGCTAAAACTCAAAATATTTGAAGGTGCATTTGTTATCTTTCCCCAAATCAGTTTACCCTACAGATTATTCTATTCATGTCTGTGTTATTTTTCAATCACCCAGGCTTGAAAATTTGGAATTATTTTTGACTCCATCTCTTGCACTCCTAAAACTTCATTAAGAATCAAGTTTTTATATTTAAAATTATTAAGCATTTATTGTATGTAGTGTGCTTAGAATGCAAAGATGAATAAGATCACCCCTGCACTTCAGGAACTCACATCGCTTGCATTTATCCCATCTATATTTCTACTGCTGCTGAACCAATCTTAACTAGCTTTCTTTTCTCCACTTTTTTCACATCCAATTTAGCCTAAACATTGCTTCCAGATTAATCTCAGCCAAAAAATGCTTTGTGTATGTTATACTCTTTCTCAAAAATTTGTAATGATTCTATTTTTTCTGAAGAATTATGTTATGTACCTTTATTGGATATTCAAGACACTTGACAATATGTTCTCCATCCTACTTTGAAGCTGTCTGTCCACTCCCCCAAACCCTCTGCTCCAGCTAAACTAGTCTACACACTACTCCCACACAAGCCAAATATATCCATACTATCAAGCTTTCGTTCACACCATTCCTTTTGCCTGGGATATATACTTCCCTCCACCAAACATATCTAAGTAGAATAATGCAAGTTTAAGAATATGCACTATTTAAAGCATTAGCTACTTATCAAATATTAGGTTGGTGCAAAAGTAATTTCGGTTTTGGGCTGTGAAATTTAAATCATTACAACTAGGCTCAAACCCATCTTTATTAATCACAGTTGGAACCATTACAATCAACACATTGTTGCCAATGAGAAATAAGTTTGTTTATTGCTGTAGCATAAAAATCTGTGCTTCGGGATACGGCTAACTCTTGGAAAGCATTTTCTGTATCCTGCTGGTTGTGGAAGCATTTTCCCTGCCAAAAGTTGTCGAGATGCTGGAAGAAGTGGTAGTCGGTTGGCAAGAGGTCAGGAGGATGAGGTAAAACTTTGTAGCCCAATTTGTTCAACTTTTGAAGCATTGGTTGTGCGACCTGCGTGGTCGGGCATTATTGTGGAGAAGAATTGGGCCCTTTCGGTT
>CAUYMX010088957.1:0-63406 GCA_963573855.1 Lepilemur septentrionalis | reverse complement strand
CTCTGTTGCCCGGGCTAAAGTGCCGTGGCGTCAGCCTAACTCACAGCAACCTCAAACTCCTGGGCTCAAGCCATCCTTCTGCCTTAGCCTCCCGAGTAGCTGGGACTACAGGCATGCGCCACCATGCCCAGCTAATTTTTTCTATATATATTTTTAGCTGTCCAGCTAATTTTTTTCTATTTATAGTAGAGGCGGGGTCTAACTATTGTTCAGGCTGGTTTCAAACTCCTGACCTTGAGCTATCCTCCAGCCTCAGCCTCCCAGAGTGCTAGGATTACACGCGTGAGCCACCGCGCCCAGCCAGTTATTATGTTTTTAACTGTAAAGCAAACCTGAGAGAGGTTAAGCTCCTTAAATTTAACAGGCAGATGTGTGCCCCCAGCTGTGTGGGGCAGCCATTCAGCATTGTGAGCATAAGAAGGGTGAATTCTACTGAAGGACAAGCAGAGGGGAGGCGTGGAGAAGACAGCCACAAAATTTCCCACATAAGTGACATATGTTATTTTACAAACTTATCATATACTTGACCTGGTAAATATCTGTCAAGCTTTCATTTGATTGATTAAATGATAATCATTTGATTGACTGATTAAAAATCTTCATTTGAGGATTACAAGTTGCAGCAGGAAAAAATTGTAGGTGTCTCTGGAGTTATATTTCTGGTGATACACACAAGGATGAACTGAAGATGACTTGGCTTCCCATCACTTTCTCTGTCTTTGTGGCTGTCCACCCTCTCTCTGTTCTGGGACTGTATGTGGCCCAATCGTTGAGGGTGGGCACCAGCCATAGAGAGAAGAACCAAAACAACAAACTGAAAATTCAGAACTGGTCCAACGCATTCCGTGCTATTTACGTTCTAGCAAAAGGGTATAGAAAACTGCCTGTGACCCCAGAGTAAATCACACAAACTGCTGTCTGGAAACCAGAGGCTCCCAAACTGTGGAGGGCTGCCTGGGCTGCAGGGCACGGCTGAGAAGATGAGCTGTTGGCTCCATCATCTCTGTGTCTAGGCTCGCGTGCGCACGGCCCCGGAGCTCCCTCCCAATATAACGCAATACAGGGATGATGTCTCCAGTTGTTTCTACCCATTTGTCTTCCCAAGGCCATGAAGACCTCGTAAGTCGCTGCCATTTTGTTTCCATGTAGCCCAACAGAAATTGGGCAATTGTACATGAAGCACGATTTCAGACAAGAAAGAAGATAAGGGTTATTTTGACGGTCTCCCAAAGGACAATAAAACAATATACAGTTGTTTGTGTTTGTTTGTGGAGATAAGTTGATTTCAGATTAATTTTTTTTATAAGGTCATGAAAATAGATTACAATGAAAAGAGCAGAGGATTCTTATTAGAGCATTTTTAACAGTATACCATGATAAACTTAAAAACCAAAAAATACATTATTGCAGAGAATAACTAGACTTCTTAGTTAGAATGAAATATCATTATATAATCTAATTCATTACTGCCTTTTCATCTATCTTATTGGGTTACTAAAATGCCAAGATTAAAATCACAGTATTTAATCACTTGCATTACCCATTATGAGAGCATTAAAAACAAGGTTTATATGCCAGATTATTACAATTTGCTTTCACTTGCTTGGATGCTAGAAATATACACACATCTCTTCGCATACACACCTCACGCATACCTCTGCATGAGTGCTCCAACTACTGAAGACTGAATGTGTTGGTTTTTTTACAGAGCAAGTTTTTTCATTTAATTTTGTTCTTTACATAACAGCGTAAATACCCTTCTTCACATCCAAGCAGTGGCCTAACAGAAAACAAAGGGCAGTTATCCCTTATAATGAATTTTTAACCAATTAATTAATTATTCAATAAGCGCAGTTTTAATAAACCAAAATTTATAATAAAAAATTTGCTTTCCATACAGCAAAGAAAACAAATAACTAAAATGTCCATGACTCATACACTGTTGGAAACTTGCACAATTCTATACTTCATTTTTTCCCTCTATTCAAGGTAAGCTTCCAGATAACTTCTGCCCTAGAAATACCATGTGATCTTGAAATGTACTTTCAATTTGCCCCTCCATCCCCCACAGCCAAGGAGGCTGGTCTCTAAGGTCCGAATCACTGGCTTACTTTCCCTTGGGTTTCCAGGATTGCAAGCGTGGCAGGAGTTGTTGGGGGGGCAAACAAGTCGGGGGAAATATGTCCCCGTGCCCCCTCTCTGCTAGCCGTGGTTCCACAGCATGGCACTGCTCCCCGACTGCTCCTGACGGGCAACTCCTCCTCTGCTGCTCCAGCCCGCACTGCAACACTTTTCCCTTCCATCACCTGCTAGTCCTGGGGCTTTACTCTTCCTTCTTCAGCACCTTAACCTTACCCACACTTCTGTAAACATCCACTCCGTTAAACAGCCAGGGCCCTGACTGATAAAATGGTTCCATTTCAAATCCCATTTTCATCATCTTTGTAGCTAACAAATACCTTCCACAAATTTCTAACTGACTTATGCCTTTTACAAATTTACCATTTTGGATTTATATACATATATATACACACACACATATATATATACAAACATACATATATTATCTATTTATTTTTGAGACCAGCCCTTGCTCTGTCACCCACACTGAAGTGCAACTGGTCTTACATCATGGCTCACGGCAGCCTTGAACTCCTGGGCTCAAACAATCCTCCTGCCTCAGCCTCCTGAGCACCTGGGACTACAGATGCACACCACCACACCTGGCTAATCTTTTAAAACTTTTTTTGTCTATGTTGTCCATGCTGGTCTTGGACTCCTGGCCTCAAGCAATCCCCCCACCTCTGCCTCCCAAAGTGAGCCATTGTCCCCAGCCAGATTTTAATTTTTAAAAACAATAGGTATAAATTAAAAGATGAAGCCTTCAATGTCCTCACCAGATATATGTTTTATTGAAAATCCATTTCCGGCTGGGCGTGGTAGCTCAGGCCTGTAATCCTAGCATGCTGGGAGGCTGAGGTAGGAGGATTGCTTGAGGTCAGGAGTTCGAGACCAGCATGAGCAGAAGTGAGACCCCGTCTCTACAAAAAAAAATTAGCCAGGCACCGTGGCTCGTGCCTGTCATCCCAGCTACTGGGGAGGCTGAGGCAGGAGGATCGCTTAAGCCCAGGAGTTTGAGGCTGCTGTGAGCCATGATGACACCACTGCACTCTAGCAGGGGTGACAGAGTGAGATTCTTGTCTAAAAGAAAGAAAGAAAATCCATTTCATAAGAATCCACTATGATTTCAGCACTTGGAGAGATTTCAAGAGTCATAATATATGATTACACAGCCCCTTCTCTCAAAGAGTTTACAGTCAAATTAGGTGAAAGGCTATACACATAAGCAGCATGTATTGAGTGAATGTGATCTAATGAATGGGTACAGCCAAAAAGCACTAACAAGAGGCTTCCAGGATGCATCTTGGTCATGAAAACAAATGGATCATGAACCAGTACGAAAGGCAGATACGATTTGAAAAGCAGTGGCCACTGTAGGTGAAGGTTAGAATATTGCTTAATGTTCACATTAATGCTAAGGAGCTGAATATCTTCTTATATGGAGAATTTAGGGGCTAGGGCTGATCTTTTGAGAGAAAGAGAGCGAGAGAAAGAGAAATTTGTTTTAATAGTGAAACATCATTTCAAGAGTTTTGTGAATGACTCTTTTTATTTTCTATTCATGTCCAGATATAAAAGGAGTCCATATCCATGAATGGAGAAGTTAGAAGATTATTTTAAAAAAGAAATAACTATTCACTATATCAAAACTATCCAGATCTAACCAATGTCAACATTTAAACATAATTATTTCCAACATTTTTTCAGGCATTATGCACTTCTCACATATTCAAAATAAAAATAATATTTTGAATTATACTTTCTCCCTTAATATGAGGTTTTTCTAATATCTTTTTAAAAACTGTCCATAAGCATCATTTATAGTGCAGTATACATTAAAACCATAATAAGTCACCACTAAACATCCACTAGAGTGCCTAAAATTAAAAAGACTCACAGCGACAAATGTTGACAAAGATTCAGACCAACAGGAACTCTCAAGCAATGCTGAGCGCGAGCTGGCACAATCCCTTTGGAACACAGTGGGGCAGTAGCTATTGGCATAGATTCATACCTATAACTCAGCAGTTCCTTTCCTTGGTGTGTAAGCGACAACAATGTGTGCACATTTGCCATATGTACCAGAAGATTCACAGCAGCATTATTCATCCACTTAAAAATTGGAAACAACCAAATACCTGTCAACAGTCGAATAGACAAATAATTGATACAACGAAACGTTAAACAGCTATGAAAATGAACAAACTATAACATGGAAAATCTCACACATATAATGTTGGATAGAAGAAGCCCATCACAAAAGAATGTATTGTATGCTCTCATTTAAAGTTCAGTAACTAACAAAAGTCAACTTATGTGTTTGCGTCATCAGGATAATGTCTACCTTCCCATGGGTAGGGAGTGTACAAGGAAGGTTTCTGGAGTGTAGCAATGTTCTAGTTCTACATTTGTTTAGTAGTTAGAAGTTTTCACTGTGTGACTATTCATATAATCCATTGAGTTACATGTATATATTTTCTGTACGTCTATTATTCATCAGAAATTTTTTAAAGGGATACACACATTTTATATGTGCTGAATATACTGAAATTTCCCACAGTAGTTTCAACCATCTATCTTAAGTTCAGAAAATCAAACAGATACACACTTGTATTTTTCAAAATTTATAAAATATTGATTCGTTAAAAGTACCATGTAATAACATGGTATTTACTGCTATTAAACAAAGATAGTCTAGTTGACACGTTAGACTAAACTCAAAGCAGACAATGGAAGGCAGGCATCTGCCTACTAACTTGGGTGGGGGAGCTGCCGCTAAGCCAGTCAAAGGAGCTTCCCTCAAAGGGAGAGGTGAGCATGTATTCACGACATGTGCCAGTCACGTCCTCCCGACAACTGAAACGTTACGTACGTATTACCGTACAAGAACGATGCAAGTGTTTATAGCTAAAATTGATTTTATTCCTTCCAGAGAAAACTAAAAAGGACAATGTGCCAAAATTTGTCTCCATTCTATACTGTCAATGTAACTATATTAAGATTCCAAGGTCAAAGCATTTTTTTAAAAGTCCGTTCAACCAACTATAACGTGCAATGCACTGTTATTAAAAAGAGCTTTTAATGAACATAATACTATTGGTTCAAATAAGTACTTGGGAGCTAAATGACCGCATCTCATAGAGTGAGTCTCTTTTCTGCCCCAATTAACCCTTGACTAAAGCGAGCTCAGTGTGTCTCACACTTTAGAAACAAGGGCAGAGAGGGAAAATGAGTGGCGGAGAGAGAGTACCTGATCCAGATGCCCGAGGACAACCCTGTTTTTAAGTAACATCAGTTTTAAACAGTTTAGTTCCTTAAATGCAGATTATATTTAAAATTATTATTTTAGCAGAATTTTTTGTCATTCAGAGTGCAAATATTCCACAAAACATCCCTCTTTTTGCAATGTCTAATAAATGGAAGAAATTTTCATCTTTTTCCTCTTCTCCCAATTACTATAGTTTTTAAGACAAAGCTAGTAAAACACTTAATGTTATGTAATGTTTAGAACTGTTAATAAATATATACCTTATATATTAACAAATATATTTTAATATAATTATAACTTATCAATTATAAATTATTAGATATTATATTTAGTTAATATGATTTTTTTTTTAAGAAATAGGGTCTCACCCCATCACTCAGACTGGAGTGCAGTGGCCCGATCATAGCTCACTGAAACCTCAAACTACCCCTGAGCTCAAGCAATCTTCCCACCTCAGCCTCCCAAGTAGCTAGGAGTACAGGTGCGTGCCACCATACCTGGCTAATATAAACTTTTTTGTACAGATGGGGTCTTGCTATGTTGCCCAGGCTGATCTCAAACTCCTGGGCTCAAGCAATCCTCTTTCCTTGGCCTCTCAAAGTGCTGACATTATAGGTGTGAGCCACTGAACCTGGCCCTAATGTGATGTAATTAAATAAATATGACACTCACTATTAAAAGAACTAATATGTTACATTCATCTTTACAAAATCTCCAGAAATACCATCTTGATGAGAAAACAGCTGTAGCTGTCTAGGAGAGGATTTTAAGTGTCCATGTGATTCTTGTCCTACCCTCTATGCCATGAAGAATGAGGGCTGGAGAGCTGCTCTCACTGGTTGGAATCTGGGACAGTTGATGGAACCCTGTTTCTAGACAGCTTCTTAACCAGCTTGCAGTAACAAAGCACACAGACACTGTCCTTTTCCCTCTTCTTTCCCTTCTTTGAGTAGCTAGCTTTTTCCTTTGGATGCTCCCTCTCCCTCCAGTGGGACAGGCCACAGCAGATACCAATCCAGCCGGGCCTAGAGGACCAACAGGGTCTCTCCTGTTTCTCTCTCTCTTGCTCCACTTCTTCCTGTAGCTGGACGTACACGTTTAATTGGCTGCTTCTACACAGTCAGTTGCAAGATCTCAGACTTAGATTTGAGTGTGTTGGATGAACTACATCTTTAAAAGTCTGCCTTGCTCTACAGCTATTTAAGCCCAGATGGACAGAAGCAGCACTGCACTATTTTTAACAGGAAAATATACAGAAAGCATTTAGCCAGGTGCCTGTCACATGGTAAGCTCCCAGTAAATGTTGGCCCCCATGACCGACACATTCATGCCGCTGCTGTTACTACTAGAGCTCTGGCTTGGTTAAGACCAAAGTCACCTGGCCTTTGTTGCCTCCTTGGGTATTGATTTCCCTCTGGGACACCATAGAAAGTGAGCTGTTTGGGGCCAGGGTGAGTTCAGCTATCATAACACCCTTTCCATTTTTTAGGAGTACCCCGTCTCACCTCTTCTTCTGACAAAACAAACAGACTAAGTGATTTGATTTGACCTTAGTTGGACTGATGGAAATTTTTCCCCCAAAGTAAATTCAAAGGCGTAATTCTTCTGTAGTTTTAGTTCAGCAACTTCACTGAAAAAAGAAAACTTTTTTCTTTAGAGATAGAGAAAACAAAAATTTCAAAATGTTCCATTACTGTGACTTTCCTATTCATTTTCCATCCATTCTATGCATCCTATTTTTTGAAATTTGATGAATTACCAACTCCATCTCAACACACATTCAGACAGACAAAATAATATCCTTTCTAAAAGAAAATACACAGAAAGATAGAAAGATATTGAAACACAAGTGTGGAAGGGGTGGTTCTTCAAACTAAGTCCCATCTGAGATGAACTAACTGCACCTAGAAAACTCCTGAGAAATGTGACATCTGTTTGTCACCCTAGGTGTTAACATTTTCTAACAATGTAGAACCTTATCCATCATGTCTTCCTTTTGTAGAAACTTTTGAGTTTGAGCCATAACACACCCCAAGTGTAAGGAAAAATGACCCTAATGTACATACGAGAGATTCAATTAGAATTGTTTATTTAAAAACAAATCAGCCCACTTGTATCGTTTACCTGGAAATTTCAACAATTTAAGGTAAACAGATACTTTTAAAATCTCAGGTTAACCCAGCCAGGATCTGTCATTTAAGTGAGAACTTTCCCAGCAGGAGGCTTCAGATAATGGATAGAAATAATTAACTGGAAACAGGAAGTCAGATTCCAACAATTTAATCCTTGCTTCATGTTGCAACTGCTCACAGGTGTCATAGAGGATATTTATACCGAAGACAGGATGCATCTGGAATTCTGAGCCAAGACGGTAAGGCTACCTCAAGAATCAGAATAAATCCTTTACCAACAGCAGTCTGGCACAGTGAGCTTAGGCTTGTCTTCTAGTAGCTAGGAGATAGACTTTTTCTATATTACTATCATCATCATAATCCTCATAATTATTATTATTGCTACTCAACCACTACCTAGACTGTTTTCTGGGTTGTCCCTTACAATCCTTGATACATCTGACTCCCATTTTCCCACATTCTTTAAATCATGCTTATATTAAGTTAAAATGGGGATGTCCAACAAGGAACCATTATTAATAATCTCAGTACCTCTTCTTTCCAGAATCAAATCCTCAAGGTTTGCTAGGGCCTCAGGTCCAACAGAGGTGGAAAAAGTGGGTCCTTTTTAAGTGGTAGGCTCTTTGATTTAACTGGATGTAGAGCCTGCAGGACTGTTCCATGTGACTAGGACTACATATATCCTAGACACTCTTCCTAATATTCCAGAATTTTATCCCTTTTGAGGGTGTTAAATTCTTAAAAAAATCAATTAAGTATGGAAAAGGAGTATATATACTGTACTGGGGAACAATTTGTCTATATTATTCAATAGAAAACAAGCAATAAAATATATAAAAACAGATCCTAATAATTTTCTTAGGGGTCTTGTTATCATGGCTTTAGAGAAGTTTGCCCAAGACATAAAGAAAAGCATCATGGAAGACTGAAAATAACTCTGGCTATTTGACCAGGAGGCATAAATTCTCCTGCACTCCCGTCTTCACAGTGAAAGCAAGTCAGTCTTCTGATACCACAGAGGAGAGAGATTCGTCTGATTAGAGAGATCATATGGAAAACCTGTGTGCAGGACCACACTCTTATTCTAAATGGCTTTTGGGGCTTTTATTTTTTTCATCTGTAAAATGAGAAGCTTTAGAGTAGACAATCTCCGTTCTACCCACCAGGTTTATAGTCCCTTTTGGTCCTAAAATCTAACGATTTCTATGATTCAAACCATTTGTCCCTGTCTGCCACTGATTAGCTCTGACAATTAATGCTATAAAATCTGTTGCTTGAATAAACTTTGTTTAAAACTGAGTGACATGTGACTTGAGTATCCTACAAACGAGATCTCGCTTTTCCTCTCTCCCTTTCTCTAGGACAGCATCACCATCACTACAGCAATTGGTGTCCTCTCTGGGCCACTCTGGTCTTCAGCTCTGATATTATTCCCAGGAGAAGCAATAGGGTCTGCTTTATGCTAATTGGATTTGGATGGTGATTGATTAGAGGAGAGTGCAACCACGCAGCCATGCAAAAGCTTCAGTACTGAGCCACAAGCTTAAACACTAAAGGAGCTTTTACCAGTGAGTTCACAGCTATTAGATGTTTTTATATTAACAACATTTCTCCCATCCAGGTTTGTGCATTTTATCTTTATTCTTTCAAATCCTGAAATTGCTTGGATAAGAGAGAGGGCTTATATATTATACACACACACACACAGACACACACACACACACACACATTTCTAAGAGCAGCCTGAACTTTTAGGGGAAATTGAAGAGGCTTTGTGTCAAGTACAGCTAAATCCAGCCTTTCCATATCAAACCTCTGGTAGAAAATTACTGTGCAGATGATAAGGCAGAAAGATATAATAAAAAGTGACTCTACTCAATTTACACTGCAATATTGGTATGACTGAATATTTTTCATTCAGGTGCCTGATAAAATCACTAAACTGTATTGCAGATAAATAAAGGAGGCTTCTGTCAAGAATAAACACCATTAATCATGAAGTCTTACCCTCTCAGAGCCTGCGCTATGCATCTGCACAAACACACCAGCAAAACCAGCACACAACACATGCTCCCTCCTTTAAGCTGTTCCAGGCTGAAGATGTCCTCCTTTTTCATTTTGTAGGATTTAGGCAGCAATAACATTTTGAAACACTCTCTTCACATTTGAACTTTACAGTCCTGCAACTAGGTCCATTATTATAACATTATGGAAGATGCAGCTGGGTTCTTAGGGAAAAAACTTGACAATGAATCCATTTTTTTCCTGAATACCTACCTACACATATACAAAAACATATGACGTATGATGTGTTTCATCAACTCTCAGATGTCACACTGATGGAAAGATCCAACAGTATTTTGGGTACCACTAAAAAAGACAATACTTACATATCATTTTTGATTTTTACTTAAATTTTTAAAAGTACTTCTAGACTTATTCAGATTTTTTAAAACATATATCACTCCAGTACAAAAGGGAAACATGAGCAAAATAATTTTATTAAGATATATGGAACTTCCTCATGACTGCCATTTCACGAATAAGCAATTGTAAAACACTATAGATTGTAAAATACATCCCAATTTCAGAGACCTTAGATGAAAAGGATATATTACTTAGAACAGATGATTTAAATATCATAATAGATATATATTATATTAAGCAATTCTGCCATTTGTCATGTCTATGCTGGGACAGACACTGTAAGTGACACACACACACACACACACACACACAGACACACACATACTCCTTCATTGAATCTCTGATATAAAATGGGACTGAAATATGAAACTAGGCGAGGAGAGATTAAGCAACGTGAAGTAAATATCTCAGCTGGATTCAAACTCAGCCTATGCTTCAAAGTCTATGTTTTTAAACACAAATAGAAAACTATTCCAAGCCAAATATAAGTATGTGCATGTATGCTTAAATACACTCGTATTTTGACAGTATTGGGGCTTTTAATAGAACAGGATGGGATGGTTTTCCAGTTACCTTTCATTCCAAAAGGAATTAAAATGACATTCAAATTATACATGTAGCAGGTCTATGCGCTGGTGGCTGGGGTATACAGTGTCACTCACAGAGTACAAGGAATAACAAGGGAGGTGTGACCAGCATTTAGGCAGGACTCTCTCAGCAGATCTTCTTTAAGGAAAGAGCAGGCAAGAAAAGTTTGTGGCTTCGGGGGAAAAAAAAAAAATGGCATATGAGCCTGCCAGTGTAAGGGCCACAGTGTTTTCATAAAATCCCCTTCTAAGTGTCCACACACAAGAAAAAAAAACAATGAACAAATCTAAACTTTCCCGTAACCATGGGATATTAAAAACTAGAAGGGACCTTAAAGATTATTTAATCAACTACTTTATTTCACACATGAAAGCAAGGCCCACGGAGGTCACAGAAGTGTTCAAGGATGCAGTTAACTTGTGGCAGCACTGAGAAAAGGAAACTTACTGAGACCCACATTTATTATGAAAAGAGCTAATCAACTGGTTTTAAGAAGAAGATCATCAAAAGCAATGTGTGGGTAGCACCATGTTTGAATTTTCTGGAATTACACTTTGAAATCCAAGCAAATAGCATTATCATGGGCTAGTGTAACCAACGTGATATTGGGTGGGGCGGGGGTGTGCTCAGAGGTTATTACTCAGCAAGGCTATAATCCAGCCCCACTCAGGAGGGATGTTCATTGTGTTACACAGGAAGTATTATGGCAGCTATGTTTCAGCTCACTGGGGGATCTGTTTTCAGAGCCCACTTCAAGCAGGAAGTGCCTCTTCTAGCCAAAAGAGGTTTAACTCCCATCTTCCTGGTAAGTCTTCCCTGTGTGAAGATGAACCTTGACCCTGCACAGTGGATGTGTTTATTTGCCAAAGGGAGCACTGGCAGAGAGACCCTTACCAGAAGTCTGTGCCCCTGCAATACACAGCCACTTTGGGGGCTCAGAAAGATCAGATTGCAAGAGCCCAGTTCAAGCCAGGCCCAGTAAGAAAAGAAGAAGATACCAATGAAACCAAAACTGTGTCTGTTCACACTGCTTGGGACTGCCCAAGTTCTTTCAGGAAGATCTTCTGTGTAAAAATAGGAATTTAGGCCAGGCCCGGTGGCTCACACTGGTAATCCTAGCACTTTTGGTGAGCCCAAGGCAGGAGGATTGCTTGAGCCCAGGAGTTCAAGACCAGCCCTGGCAACAAGGCAAAACCCTGTCTCTACAAAAAAATTTTAAAAAATTAGCCAGGCATGCCAGTGTGCACCTGCAATCCTAGCTACTCAGGAGGCTGAAGCAGGAGGATCGCTTGAGCCCAGGAGTTCGAGGCTCCAGTGAACTATGACTGCACCACTATACTCTAGTCTGGGCAACAGTGCAAGACCCTGTGTCTTAAAAAAAAAAATAGGAATTTATACTGTATAATTTTCACCACAGATTGTCTATTTAATCATTTCTGAGGAACTCCTTGGTCCTCTCTTTAAAAGCCCTGAATTAAAACTACTCCCAGGTACACTATCAGTAAATGCAGATTCCTGGTTAGCTACAACATGCCTCACCTGCTTGTTGGAGTCAAGATTCTCATGCATAAAAAAAAAAGGCAAAAACAGCTGAACAAATCCCTTATAGAATTTTGCTCTTTAGACAGCTGAATTTTGTTGAGCTATATCACAATGTTTTATCAATAGGATGAGGATATAATGCATTAAAGAATAAAATATTAATAGAGGAGGTTAAAAAACCACAATTCATAAGTTTGTCAATTGTTCATCTCTGGCCGCCATAAACCATACTTTAGAAAATAACACACATGCACTAGAAAACACATGATTTTATATGGGTGATTAAGAGATTTGAATAATTTTCATTTTTATTATTTCTAAACAGATGGCAATGCATTTTGTGCAAATGATTATGAAATTCTTTAGAAGGGTAAATTTAACTTAAATGGAGCTCCCTCTCACCCTGTATAGAATGGTTTATGTCACTAAATTGGGCATGAGTATAATAACCTGAACTACCCTCCCTCAATAGCCTTATTCACACTGAAAGGAAACCAAATGACTTAGTAGCCTCCTTCACTGATTTTAAAGCTAGTAATGACTCAAGAGTAGCCACGTTATTAAACTGGAATGAAGCACTACTCTGCTCACTAATGAGGTTAAAAAATGTCTTTAGGTCTCCACGTTAGGGGCACTTAGTAAGCACTCTGCCTGGCAAGGACCCACGGCAGATCGAAGCCATGGACTAAATCACACAGGCCGGAATCAAATGGACTGGAAGAATTAGGAGACTTGTGGCTCCAAGGAATGTAATTCATGCAGAAAAGCGTTGTCAGAGCAAGGCCAGGGAACCTCGTGGGAAGAAAGCAAAATAAACAGTTCAACAAAGAAAACAAAGAAGGGCCAATAGGCTTTTCTAAAGCTTGAGTACACTGAGACTTCAGTGGGTGCCTAGGACAAAGACCTCATCAAAGAACACCCTTGCAAAGCAAACAGACCAAGGAAGGATGTTTCTCTCCAATACACTGGGGGAAGGGGGTGGACTCTACTTTTCACTCCTTCCAACTCAACTTCCACAACTGCCAGCAACTCCCAGCTTCCAATTCCACTCCCTCCTCCCAACAAACACAGAAGCAACAACCAGGAGTAACCTAAATAACTAAAAAGTCTTATGTTTGCCCAGGTTAAAAGATGGGAAGAGTGGAGGAGGTTAACACAAATTAAATCTGGTGCAGTGCATCCTGGGAGTGCTCTTGGGCTCACGGGAAGGTACATGAACCACCTGGGGCAGATCCCCACAGCCTGCTACCCACACTCCAGAGAAGGAAGGACTCACACTTGGAAAACTCTCCCTCAAACAGTATATGACACCCAGGACTGTGTAACTATTCAACAGGGAGGGATTCCCGCCCTGGGGCCCAGGGCAGCTTTGTGCAGGAGAAGGCACTTCTGCTTGCAGCTCCAGCCCCACAATTCTCCCATTTCCAGTGGAACCTTGACTCGGACTAGTCATCCCTCAGTCCAATGACTACACATACTGCTGCAGTCCTGAATGACTTTGGTTATTAAAACAAGATTGAAATACTTTAGGCTGACCTTCTTTCCCCCTTTTGACTACCTCCTCTAAGATAGAAGACCATGCAGTCTTTCACTGACTAATCCCGAGGACAGGCTTGGATCGCCACAGGGAAATGGACAGATGTGGGTTATGTGCACATCACCAATAACATAATGAAGATAGATAAAATAATATAAATACTTACTAAATGAATCCAACATGGTAATATAAATATTAACATAATCCAACAGAATTCTACTATTCATCTGTTATATGCTTGGCAAATCAGATATGAAAAATCAGAGTCCCCTTTAGAGGTCTGATTACCTTTGTTACTGACTTACAATTTTAATGCTGTTTCTGAAAACTTTCACTAGTGTGCGTAGTAGTATATGTTGAAAACAACACGGGCTAGAAATACGGGGATTTTGTTCTTTGGGGGAGCCAGAGATTAGTTGAATAGAGGCAAGAAGCATTTCAGTAAGCTGGCAGTGCTTTCTTTAGATGCTGCCTTAAAAATAAAAATCACATTCAAGCATCATGGTTTGGTGATTTGTTCCACAAATGAGGCAAATCATTTAACTGCTAGTGTAGCCCTCTCCCGCTTCCCCCTCCTATGATAAAGATGCTATTCACTTATGAGGAGCTTGGCAATATTTGGATCTGAATGCATTTAGAAGAGTACCAGAGATTCTTCTGTTTAGCAGCACTGATTCTCACGCAGTGAGAGACAGACGTTACTCTTGTCAGACCCGGGGGGGATTATTTAATGCACTGGGTTAACATAACCCCCTTACAACCTGGTTGTGACTGGGGCCGAGGTAAGCATAAAGCTCCTTAAGAATAATTTACAGGTGCTGCCTAGCAGAGAGGGACCCTTCACAGGGGAACCTTTAAAAAACAAGCCTTAAGAAAAAAAAAAGAGAATGACTTCAAGGGTAACTGTACATACAACTTATTTTGGCATTGATTCAGATTTTTAGATTGGGGCTAAGCTTCTGTTTCCTGCAACATACTTAACTGAGAACTTCGTTTTAGTGAATCTGTAACCTCCTTGTAGTTGGATAAGAAAGTTTTACATATCTATCACTTATAAACATGTGAGATGCTGCAGAACCCAGAATATCAGCTGATGGGATTTTAGAAAAACCTACGGCTTTAGGTTCTAGACCTTCACTTTTTTCTTTATTGCAAAGGCACTCTCATGCTCTTAGGCAGTTCTTGGCACTCTTACCATTCTTCCTGCATTCTTTTCTCGCTGCAAAAGAGGCAGAGCCACAGAGTATAGATAGATCCAGCATTGCACTTGGTGTTTTTCAAGACCAGAGATATAAAAATTGATGCAATGTCACCAATTCAGCTAGATCAGCACAGGAGGTAAACCCAGAACCAGTAAGCCATTTAACTTGTTAATTTTTACTGAACTGCAATGGAACCACACCCATTACCGTTCTGTTCTGCCTTTTACAAAGATTCCATCAAAACTAAACAATGGCCAAGATTTCTTTTTTTTTTTTTCAAAATTTTTCCCCTCTTAGACCTTGCAGGGATGAAAATTTCTTTCATTATAGCTATCTAATGCAAAAACATCCCTAACCTTACTTAAGACTTGGTGGAAGAGTTTCAAAACCAACCTGTCTCCTATTTCTTTTTAAAAGTATGCTTAGTTTGCTTGGGTCACTGAAGATGCAAATATCTAGCTAATTTGTTACTTAGTATTCAAAAAGTTAGCAAGCTGTTTCCCGGAAACATATCTGCTAACATTTTATTTTTTTTGCTATATGAATTTCCCTGGAGGCAGGGATGAGGATGCAACAACAATAAGAATGAATGACAGGCAGTCTTCTGTCATCAGCCTTTGTTCCCCTGGGGAAAGGTCTGAAATGAACTTAGCTTGCAGTGTGGCTATAGGAAATGGCATGTCTTTGTTTAGGTGAAAAAAAGTGGGTTCTGTTACCTAAGGGAGGGAGAGATGGCCGCATAGGAAGAGCTGCAGGCAGCTTTGGTATGGACACGATTCATCTCGTAAAACTAACCTCAAAGTGTCTTCTGGTTGGGATAAATTCTGGTAAAGTTCAATTTTCTCAAACGCATATTTTGCAAAATAAATAAAACGACGGCAGTAAATTTCTGTTTTCTTTGAAGCCAGGCTTAACATGAGTGGGAGCATTGTACTCAAAGAAAAAAGTCTGTTACAGCCCAGTACCTCCCAGGCCCCCGCAACAGGTTTGACAGCGGCCTCTATAGAGTCGGCGGCTTCCGGTTCAGTGAACGTGAATGCCTCAGTCAATATCTGCTCCCGGACCGTGCTGCTGAGCGCAGCACAAAGAACACAGGAATTTTATCCAAGAAGCTGGCGCTCAGGCTCTCTGAATATGCACTACAATTAGGGCCTGCTTTCTCTGCAACTGAGGACCGAATTCAATATTTCAGTCATTAGAAATGCTGCAAAACAGAAATGAGCACTATGCCCTCTGAGTACACCTTATTTGTTTCGTGTTTGGTTCTTAATGCAAAGTAAAGTGTATATTGGTCGGTTTGGATTTATGCTGCCAGCTCACCAAAATTTTTAAAGTTTAGGAATTGAAACTCAATCACAATTTCATAACTACTATGAAGGAACTATGTATGTAGGTGGTCTAAGGTAGTTCTTGGAAATTTAGGCAGGCTTTAAATTTTTTTCTGTTAATCATGAGAAATGATAACCGAGCAATAAGACTTATTTTTTGAACTGACAAGATATACAGTGAAAAGTGTGGGGAATAGCAGTAGAAATGCAAGAAAGTAAAAAACATGATGCGTGGCGTTGCTTTTTAAAAAGAAAGCAGAGAAGTGGGCAAAAAGTAAGGTGGGGGGTCATTTTGGATGACAGGTCAGCAAACGTTATCTTTTACGCTTTTCAGGTCACATTCCCTCTGTCACAGTTACTCACCTCTGCCCATCTATTGCTAAAGCTGCCATCGACAAGAGTAAACAAGGGGTTTCGTTGTGTTCCAATAAAACTTTATTGACAAAAACAAGCTGTGGGATGTATTTGGCCCACAGACTATAGTTTGCTAATCTGTTTTAGGGGTTTGTTCATCAAATACCTCTCCAATAAGAGGACACCGAGCAGGGAAATGCACGAAGTGAGGGAGCAAGTCACGGCTGTCTGAAGGTGGAAGGCTCCAGGCACATCCACATCGTGATCCAGTCAAACAAGGTTTATATCCTGTTGGGTATGAACCACTACTCACTAATCATTGTTTACCTGTGTTTCAATACAGTCTTCTCAGATGTGATTGTTAAGTATTGTTCAACATTCCAACCTGTAGATGAATCACAATTTACCAAACCACTCCTTGTGGTTGAATACGTAAACTGTCCAGTTGTTTAGTGTCATAAGTCTACAGCAGCAAACACTGATAAGTGTCTAAGTTGTTTGGCTACAGACAGGCATATTAGGTCAACAGGCCTGAAGGACAGCTTTTTATGGCTCTTCCCCACCCTGCCTTATTTCTACCTTAGGAATTTACAAAAGGCAATGACAGCCGCTGACACTAAAAACTTTGCAGCAGGTGTTGTTAGAATTAGTTGTGCTTGTCCATTAAGTATAAACTAGACCAGCGAAGTCTAAGGTCTTCATTTTCACCAGCAAACATGAAAGTCCAGAGCAAGGAGCGTAAAGTCTGACACCTGGGTTAAAATAAAATGGGACTACCTGCTTGTGAGCTATGTTAACTGCTCTGCACTAAGGTTTCCGTATCTTTAAAATGAGGCCAACAATAATAACAACTCCATCACAGAGTGCTTGGTTGTAACTATTACAGGAGATAATTATGTAAACTCTTTAAAATGGTGCCTAGTCAACAGTGTTCCACTAGAAGTATTAATAGTAACTGAGTTTTTGTTTTTTGAGTCCTAGTTTGTTGGCATGAGGTAACACACTCAAACAAAAACAAAAGAAAAATGATGGTGATAGCAGTGACCTAACAAACAATGGCCCATTATTATCATTAAAAGTAATATTTAGGGCCGGGTGCGGTGGCTCACGCCTGTAATCCTAGCACTCTGGAAGGCCAAGGCGGATTGCTCAAGGTCAGGAGTTTGAAATCAGCCTGAGCAAGAGCAAGACCCTGTCTCTACTATAAATAGAAAGAAATTAATTGGCCAACTAAATATATATAGAAAAAATTAGCCAGGCATGGTGGCGCACGCCTGTAGTCCCAGCTACTCGGGAGGCTGAGGCAGAAGGATCGCTTCAGCCCAGAAGTTTGAGGTTGCTGTGAGCTAGGCTGACACCACGGCACTCTCTAGCCTGGGCAACAGAGTGAGAGTCTGTCTCAAAAAAAAAAAAAAAAGTAATATTTAGGGCCGGGTGCAGTGGCTCATGCCTGTAATCCTAGCACTCTAGGAGGCCAAGGCAGGTGGATTGCTCAAGGTCAGAAGTTTGACACCAGCCTGAGCAAGAGTGAGACCCTGTCTCTACTAAAAATAGAAAGAAATTAATTGGTCAACTAAAAATATATAGAAAAAATTAGTGGCACATGGTGGCATATGCCTGTAGTCCCAGCTACTCGGGAGGCTGAGGCAGAAGGATCGCTTAAGCCCAGAGTTTGAGGTTGCTGTGAGCTAGGCTGACACCACGGCACTCACTCTAGCCTGGGCAACAGAGTGGGAGTCTGTCTCAAAAAAAAAAAAAAAGTAATATTTATTTAGGAGCTACCACATGTAAAGTGTGGACTCAGCCCAGCAAATGTGAAGAAATATACAGATAGTCTTTACCCTACGACATGCAATGATAATCTAGTTCATTTTTTTCTTCTTTGTGTTTTTTGGGTAGGTTGGGGAGTGTATTAGTGTTAGCTATATATATCACACAATTTGAGGTGTCATTATACTTTACCAGTGTTGACAATGTTTACGGTAGAGGACAAACACTGGAGGAAAAAAAAACAAACAACTATCCTTTGTTAATTTTAAGTCATACTACTAAAATATTCCAAACTAGTTATGTCCCCAATCATAATCACAAGGTGATATAGTTTGGATATTTGTCCCCTCCAAATCTTACATTGAAATCTGATCCCCAATGTCGGAGGTAGGGCCTAATAGGGGGTGTTTGGGTCAGGAGGGTAGGTCCCTGATGAGTGGGTTGGTGCCATCCTCAGGATTGTAACTGAGTTCCCCCTCTATTAGGTCCCAGGGGAAATGACTGTTAAAAAGGGCCTGGCACCTCCCTTCCCTCTCTCTTGCCTCCTTCCTCTTGCCATGTGATGCCTGTCTCCTGCCTTCTGCCTTGAGTGGGAGCTTTCTGAGGCCTCACTAGAAGCAGATGCTGGTGCCCTGCTTCTTATACAGCCTACAGAACCAGAAGCCAAACACACTTCTTTTCTTTATAAATTACCCAGCCTTGGGTTTTCCTTTACAGCAAGGCCAAACGGACGAAGACACAAGTTTTTACTAAACCTCCATATTTTACCGGACGCCTCCCTGAGAATGAAAGGAAAGAAGTCACTGTTATGCACATGGGCTCATCACAGAGTTTTAAGAGAGTGGCTAGGCTGAAGGCTGTTTCTGAGTAAATAGTACATGAGCCCCTAGGAAGCACAGTGGCAGCACAAGCACGGTGCTGAATTCGGGAAGGGGCGGGAGGGGGGACTCAGTAGTAGCTCTGGTCATCTACTTACTATTTCTTTCTCTAAGCTTTTACCATAATGCTGCATCTTTTCTTACAGCTTTCTCTCTCTGGGAAGAAATGTATTCATTCACACTCCAAATTTGCCACTCACCTCCCTGCTCTCATCCCTGAATGGCAGTCCTAATCATGGGCCTGAAGGCTTACTTATTTCCAGTGTACTCCATTTCACAGCTAATATTCATGATCTATGTGTACTGAGTCCTCTCTCCAAAGCGAAGGGAGGTGGCCCACTTATTGTGGGAAGAACAGCTCATCTTACTTAGGTGGAATGATTCCAGAGAGTCAGGGACTCCTGGGATGAGCTACACTGACTCAACGAAGAGAAAAAGGAGCTGTTGAGTAGAACAGAACATGAGTGCTCACTTTTTCCAAGACAGAAAAGATGAAGCTGGTTTTCTAAAGTGAGTTAGTAAAGTGGATGCTGAAATGCAACAGCTTACGAGCCGGCCTGGGATGCAGCGTGGGGTGCAGTACTGCTCACATTCACGGCATCAGGCGAGGCAACTCTCAGCTCAACTGGCAAGAAGATCTGTGGGGCCTGAGTTATTGTACTGGCTTAAAGACTGAGGACCCTGCTTTGGAAAATGAATTGCAGATCTCAGTATGAAGCAAAGGGACAGTCTGAAATTCATTTTAGATTGGTCAGTAAATGAGAAAACTGACTCAGAAAGGTTGTATGTAAAGGGTGGATTTTTTTTTTCCTCCCAAGCAAAAATATAGAATGAATGGAACCAAATTGGAATTTAAAGCTACTTTATAATTTGGGTTTCTACAAATACACCATGTCTACTTTTAAAAAGAAATGAGTTGTAATGCTAAAAAAAAGAGAGATAAAGAAAAAAAGCACACACTAAAAATGCAAGAGAAAAGGTACTTTCATCATTATTGTGAAAAGTAGTCACTTGAAAAATATAATACAACTGCACTCTGGGGTGGAGGCTGCAACACATTATACCAACTGTCTAAATTTCCAAGTGAAATTTCAAAAACTAGTAGTAATTTTTAGCCTAGAGGGCATCATGCATTCCCAAAGGTACAATAGCACCTCCCTGAGTTACGAGTTATGCAAGGACACACCCTGATGTCAACAATGCGGGGCAGGAAATACACAGGAGACCAGGTAAAAAACAAACATAAAATTACAGCCTCGATTATGGGTATGTAGATTCAGATTATCATTAATGCTTAAAATAACCTCAGTAATAAAGGGGACTCACTCTGATGTTATTTTCTCTAAAACATTGATTGTACTTTTGCCAACTGCCTTAACAAGCATAGAATCTATGGTCACAGCAAATGCTTTGAGAGAGAGAGAGGGAGGGAGACACCCCAAATATCTATTGAGTGTAAGTCCTAGTGAATTCAGTGGAGGATAACTTTTAGAAGAAAAAGGAAGATTCTTCACATCCAATGTTTCTTAATTTTCAAACTACTTGAATTAACCACAATGCAAGAATTGTACATTTTATAAGACATCCTTTACATGACAACTCAGGGAAAGGTGATACTTAGATTCCATGTCCTACTTGTAAGTTCTCAATCTAAATTCATGATTTTGAGGTAAGAAAGTAAATACTAATAAATTCTAATATTATTTCCAGTTCTGTCTGTATTTGAATCAATTTAAGTTACTATACTCTATCTACACTGCCTAACCATAAACTGGGTAACACTATGAGAGTAAGTAGGGTACGCTAAAGGCATTCCATTTAACAAACTGGGTTCTTTAACACACACTGACGTATTTCCGTACATATTTATGAGGCTTAGTGGTTATTATTAGGCTGTAATTGCAGTTGTTCTAACACCTAATAAGCCATGGTTGGAAAAACAAAGGCAGGTTAATTTGTGATTTCCTCTACTCATTCAGAGGCAAATTAAGTGTCAAACAGCTAATACGGAACATATTTCATTTTATGAGATTTTAATTTAATTCTGCACCATATCGTTGATGCCTTAATATAGGGTGGTTTATCTAAAAAGAGGAGCAATTTATAAACCTCTTTCAATAGAATCCTTAATGATAGGATATGATAGCATAATTATCATAGTGCCTGCCCTCCTTCCAAATGGAGATCTGTCGGCATTTCCATCAACACAAATCCTTGTTTTTAAGAGACCTGCAATTTAATTTTTAAAGTTAGCACCAGAAGAACAATTGTGTGCACAAAATAATGAGAATATCCCTAAAGTTTGTCATCTTATAATTAAAAATATTTATTCTAAAAACTTCATAAGCACACCTGGTCTCTTTTTTTTTTATAAGACAAATATACAGCAAGCATTTTGGAATTCAAGTTCTAGATGAAATTATTTTATTTTTTCCAGGTTATTGCTTTACCCCTCAGCAAAGAGGTGTTTTAACATTTTTGTAACAGAGCCATATTTGCCTAGATCACTCCTCCATTTCCAAGACGATCGCAGGCATCTACTTATCACACCTCAGAAGGTGCAAAAGCAACCCAGGGACTCACAACCGAACGAGGCCAGAACAGAAACTCCCAGTATTTTTCATGTCCCCAACTGCCTCACATGCTAAACCTCAGCATGTGTTGGAGCGCTAGCTTTTCAGAGTGCCCTGAAAATGAACATTATTTCATTGAACACTTCCTGCAATTTGAAGAGTTGGGTAAGGCAGAGAGCTTCATTTCCATGTAATAAAACCAATACAAGTGACACACACAAGGGAAGGTGCCAGAGTTCACAGCACAAGTGAGTGGCACGGCAGGAACAGGAATTCGAGACCCCTGACTGCTCCTGCACCACAGTGAGTACCCCAGCAATGTGCCTGGCCAAGTGCTGGGTGATACCCCCAAAACTAGCAGGGGGCAGTGACCGCTAACAAAAAATTACCAAGCAAGAGATAAAAGCACTACGATAGAAGAACCAGCAAGATGCTATAGAAACAGCCTCTGGGACAGCCAGCGAAGGGGACGCTTGAATGAAGCCTTGAGAATAAATATAAGCAGGAGTTCGCCATGCAGTTAGGGAGGCCACTGAGGGCAGTGCAGGGACAATGCCATGTTATAAAGGCACACAGGTGGGACTTCCCCTGCCTTCCTGGAGCCCAAGCCCACTTCCTAAGTTCAGTGTCCACCCAGGGCCCTGCTAGGATGCACCTAGCAGCCCCAGGAGGCCAAAGACCTGTTTTTCCCTCTCAGAACCTTCCAAGAGGTCTTTTTCAAGGCTTAGGATTATTAAGCAGCCTCACATTACGAATCTTTGGTAACTATACGTTTAGGATGCTAGAGAACAATTGAGTCAGTTGCTGTTAAAGTATCCTAAAGCTTGACTGAAAAAGCGGGAAGTGCTAAAATCCATAGAAATCCCAGCACGACAATAACACCTGTATAATGCAGTTCCCCACCACCTGTCCTACCTACCAGGATTCTCCAAACCCGACCTGCCTTCTCTTGAGGGGTGTTACCACCACGGGCCAAACTAGGCACAGCAAACAGGGCCTAGAACTCATAGCAGCAGCTACATCAGGGTTTGCTGTTATTATGGTCTGCTGAAGAACCAAGGCTTGGGATTTTTATTGATAAATTCTTATGTAAATTTAATTACAAGGCAAACCACAAGGAATCCAGAGAAGACAGTTCAGTCTATCATATAAAGTAATTTTTAAAAATTTCTCTAGAACATGACTTTTGAAAGGGTGAAGAACTCCAAAATTCCATAGAAAATCTGATTTAAATTCCTACATCACGGAGACTCAAGTCCAGGAGGAATTAGCCATCCATGTCTCCAAGGCCTATGTGGCCCCTGCATCCTCTGTACCACAGAGCCAATCCTCATCTGAGAGCCACGTGGTCCCATCTGAACCATAAAACCTCTGTATAACAGGGTGAAGTACATGTCATGTTTTCAGACTGAATCTGGAATTTCCTTCCCTTTGTATAGGGAATGTTAAATTGGCCTCTTGGTTTTATTTGAGTGTATTTTTAGCAGGCTTCAGAACCCCGTAAATGCTTACTTGTGTTCCAGTGAAAAGTCAAAGAATAAGTCACAAGTTTCTGCATTCTCTCTCTATAAATACCCACTTCTCCTTTAATGCTTAGAGAAGTCTGCAACACAGATTTATTACTTACCTCCAGGCAAATCTGCTCTGAAATTACAGTTCAGTAATGGGAGATGGATCCAAAAAACTGTTGGTAAAATATTATATGTGTACTTGGGCATGTAGTTAGGACTGTTAGTATCAATTAATTCTGTTCACAGAGGAGGACTTGTTTTAAAACAACTTCATTTTTCTTTGGCATAATATGCAATTACACAGCTGTAACTAATAGCCACGGAGATGCAATCTACCATCTAAATAACCAGCATTATTCTTCAAAGTATTATTTGTGCTTTTCTAACTTTACTGTCTCAGAATGAAGGGTGATTATTAGATATGACTAAACATATACATCAAGGCCCGTTAGCAAGGGGCAGCCCCTCCCAAAGAGTGGCTCCAATTATTATAGTACACGACCGTTCTCTGGACACGACTGCAAGAGAACACTGCTGTAGTCTGTGAGCCCACTGTTCCTTATTGCCTCCAAACCAAGTAGGACGATATTTATTTCCACAAGAATTTCTCTTTACTTTCCTAATGTATGTTATCACCACTGTTCTTTCCTTTTATCTTTGTGGAAACCACGTACTCCATCACATTTGCCATTTTGTTTGGGTGACATTCCCATCAATCAAGTGACTGTGGGTGTACGTTCCAAGGGGGTTATGAAAATTTACCCATAAAAATTTCATTACAATTCATTGTGATCCCCAGGACAGGACTTTCATGTAACAGAAATTTGAGCATGAAAAAATTCCAGTCTCATACTGAGCAAACATATTCTGAGTGGTACCTTCCCATTCGGCTTTTACTTTCTAATTTTGTATTTACAGCCCACAGAACACACGTCCGCAAAATATATAGGAAAGACTTGCCAGCTACCTAGTGTGACAGGCATTCCTCAGGAAGCAGCAGGGACTTGCTTCAGTGAATCCGGGAACAGACAGGCTTGCTGTATTTCAAAAGCAAATCTTTTCCTTCTATCACATCTTCAAACCTCAGCAGACGTGCCATTTACAGAAGTCCCGAGACAGTATAAACCAGGACTTTGTTGCATTTCGTTACGGGGTAGAGTTTTAATACTTACACGTGCAGTGGAGGAATAGGAGACGGATCATAATGGTAACGGCCCTCATGATGTCTTGCATCAATGGGTACAGGAGGGTGGAAGGCAGGGAAAAGATGAGGCGGGTCTGAAAAAGAAAAGCAGTCCGACCTGGATCAAACGGACACCTGGAAACAGCATCCCCACTCATGAAGCAACACCGCTATCCCTATCTTCACCCCTCACACAGAACCTACTAATTGTGGGGCTGTGTAAGGTGCTGCAGAAGTATGACCGAGTAAAGAAAGAATGCCTGCACCTACCTGAGTAAATAGAGCCTACGATTGCAACTAAAACCCAGACAGGAAAGCAAGACAGAGTGGAAAGACGTAGGCTCCCTACCCTGGAAGAAAGGCCCACCAGAGGAGAAGGGCTGAAGGAGCCACAAAAGCAAGAGGAACAGACTGCAACACACTTATTTGAAGAAAAAAAACATTATTTTGTCAAGTAAATATTAGACAAAGACATTGTAATATAAATACTAGCTTCATTTCTCCCATGCCCATTAGGTTTTTAAGGGTGTCCCTTTAAAAGGATCTGCTAGAACCCATGGCTGATACATACATACACACTTTTTAAAAAATTTTCAATGCACATTTCCTACTTTCTTGGCCTGGGTTAGGCCTCCATAGTCCCAGCACAAGGCAGCAAATCTATCCACTGGCCAGAGAACTACTGTACGGCCTGGCAGGAAGCCATGGGCTGGCCCACTGAGACTCACAGAGGACACGTGGAGCCAAACTCAGGGAATTCCTGCCAAGGTACCCTTAACACTCACCTTGGGCCCAGACCCTCTGCCTCCTGCCCTTCCTCAGGTACACTGCTTAGGGTTCCAGGGTTCCTGGGTTCCTGTGTGTGGGCCCTTCTTTAAAACAGCTCCACTACCCACATTACTCCTAGTAACCTATACCCATTGTCTCTTGCACATTTAAAAATAAACTTTCACTTAAAAAAAATAGTGATTCACTGTAAACACTGAAGAGAATTTTACCAGCTTTTATAATTAGACGCAGGACTGATATTTTGTACCTGTACTCGAGTTTTTCCCAAGTTTCAAGAAGCAAAGTAAGAGCCCAGAGCCTGGAGGTTTGACTGCACGGCTATGAGACTGATATTACAGCAAACATGCTGGGATGTGCTCTTCAAATATTACCTGTCCACACCTGGTCCCCCTGGGAGCCTGCCCAGAGCCAGCATTGTGGGAATTGATATGTACACCAAACAAGCCTCAGAATGGCTTAGAGTTACTTCTGAAAGTCTGAAGATTTTGCACTGAAGTTAGCAGGTTCTAAAGGCAACTCCAAATGAGGCCCCCGCTGTGAATAGGTTCTGAGCAACCCTGGAAGAAGGCACAGAACCTCTCCGGGGTCCTGGGCAGCTGTGCCAAAAACACACAGCCTGGGAATGTGCACTGCACCCCCCTCCAAGGTCAGCAGCAATGCACCCCAACTATGAATTTTCTTAAATGGAAGTGGACGGCTATTACGTGTGTGTATGTTGAATTCAAGTAGTTTTGATTTCCTTCCCTACACCCATCTCTAGTTTCCAAATTTCCTTCAACAAGCATCTATCACAATATAAGCATTAAAAAATACATGTTTTAAAAATTATAATACATTACTTCCCTTGTTTTGAATTTTGCCCTTGCTGCCGCCTTCCTTTGAGAATCTAAGGCGGTGGTTATGGAGGAAAAAATAAAAGAGTAAAAACTATAAGCATGGCATTGACAGAAACCCTGTGGTCTGGCAGGGAAGGACTCAAAACTGTCATTCTATCAGTTTACCACCAGGTCTAGAACCCAGAAAACTTCCAAGAGGGTTATTACACTAAAAATGTCAATTACTCACTGCACTTTCTACTTGTTGTAAGATTGGGTAGGGAGAGATTGGTGATACAGAAAGAGGGGAGGAGTAGTTTTGGCATGCATTGTCAGATCTTTGTCACTGTGATATCATGATATACAATAATGCCAGAAATTCAAGATGAGGGATATACTCACAACCTGATCATTTATCACACTTTGTACATTTTATAAAGTCTATACCAAAAAAATCAGTGACATTTCACCACCTATCGGGAGTTAGTTCTTCGTAATGCAAATGTCAACAGTTGATTTACTAAGTTTGAAAGTTTAAGTTGAACATTTATCCAGCAATGTTGGCAAATTCACTGGTGCACATAACTCACTAATCCTGACAATTAAAAGCCACCTTCCGGAGAGCCAAAACATTTTTTATTTAACCATCTTCGATGAAAATTTTTCATCATTCCTACAAAAAGCAACATAACGTCAAGCTATTTTCACTAGCTTGAAAGTCCGACAAACACTGGTGAATTTTGCCTGATTTTAAATTTTGAAACAAACCCAAATGAGATGCAAATCCAGGTAAGGAGGGTCAAACATGGGGTTGGCTTTTCCTTCTCTTCCACGCCTTCCAGCTCCCGCCGCTGATATCAACATGCTTGCCTCCGTAGACCTCCTACTTAACACACATAACCTGCTCTTGGAAATCTGAAAAACAAACTTGCTAGAACTGTGTGTGAATTAAGTATTCATAAACTCTGACCCACTTCCTGAGGGCTTCCCACATGCACAGGTAAATATGGCTGTTTCGAGGGACACTGTGACAACTATGACTGTCAGAGATGGAAGATATTTTCCCTTCTTTCCTTCTTGGCTCTTGGCTGAGTTCTGTGTGATTAAATTCTCTCCAGCAAATAAGTGGGTGTTAACTGTATCTGGTTTTCTGTACGTGGGTGCAACTATGAATTATGACAAAGTACAAACCCACATTTTTCATGCATACAGGGCTCAAGATGTGTGAATTTATTCCACATTTCATATACACCTCATAGGTCCGGGAAATAACAGTCATTATCTTTTACATGAGTATTTACTATATAATGAAGTGGCAGAGATTATGTACACAGGGGTGAAGACCAACCAGAGAATCGCGTAAAATCAAAAGCGTGTACCCAAGGAGTATAAAAGTCTCTCCCCCAAGGGAAACTTACAGTGCTGCCACTGACATTTAAAAGGCAATGCCATCTTTTCATTTTCAAGAAATTATTCCTTCAGGATTTAAATTTACTCTCTCTCACTCACCCTCTCTTCTTCTTTCAGAATGAAAGAGACAATGACCAAGCACTGCAAAAGTATCTGAGAGGAAAATATAAAACACAATTACTGGGGCATTTAGCAGTCAGTTCTCACAGCTGAGTCTCCAGTGTTTTGTGAGTTTAAAAGTTAATTCCGACTGCAAGTATGTGGTGCATCTTGTAACACTGTTTGCACACAGCGTTTATTAATGTCCCAAGGAAATTTACCAATTCTGCATTCTGGAATTAGGTTTAAATAAAGAACAGAGAATTAATGGATGTGATCTGATCTGACCAAAGACATCTGGTTTTGCTTTAAGTGTTTTACTGTTTCTATGTCTCTCTGTTGATTAAATTTAAAGTAACTTTTCCTGGACTGCTGAAGTCTGTGGGAACAATTATACCTTGTGTTGGTTATTAGTGGAAATCACACCTCCTAAGCCACTTTCTGGGAAAACACAATGGAACACCCCTCCTCTTCCAATTCAAGACATGCTTAACCATAGCTTAGCAGGATAAATGGAGAATAAAAAGCAGTATGAGCATGCCCTTTAATATATGTGGCATCACATGACATTAATCCTAACGTGTTTCTCAAAAACGATCCTGAATCCTCCAACGTTGAGTCTTTGCCTCGCTCGCCTCTTGGTTTGTCATTTCTACGTGGATCCGCGGTGTATTCCATCACTGGCCCAAAAAGCTGCCCGAGAAAACCCACATGACAAGAGCAGACCCGTGTCGCCAGCAGCCACCGTAATTATCCGCCTCGCAGTTTATTATTTACACATGAGCAGCGCAGCTGTGGCGCATCATAGCTCAAGTGTATGTGTAATAAGTTACCGCACTGCAGCCATCTCCTGCCCTGGCCCTTGACAAAACACCACATGATGACTTCTCCAAAGTCACGCGAAAACTGCTGAAGCAGAAGCAAGTGCCACTAAACCTGGCTACCTCCTATTTATCATACAATTTCCTGACTGATGGTTCCACAAACCAGCTGCTAAGTGCTGTGTACTCTACTGTCAGCAAACTAACGGGCTAAATGGAAGACAGGGAGAATAATGTGCAGAACTGGTGGAATCAATTTTACTGAGGGAATTAAAATTCTACCGGGTGGGGGTGGGTCTGTGGAGCTGCGGTAAGCAGGCGACGGTACATGCTTATGGATGCAAAGATGATTTATTACACACTCGCAAGAGGTTTGACTATTGTACCTGGGTCCTCTCACACTAAACAGAGATCTGAAGAGTGTGTACTCTCTGAGGCTTGAGTGGAATAGTCTTTAAACCCTATAAATATGTAATTGGCTCGACACGTGTTTCAACTGAAATGCATAGTAAAAATATTTGCGCTGGGTAGAGTTGTCAGTATTCAATTTCACACTGGCTGTCATCATACTGGGCATTAAGGGTCTCATTAGGAATGAGAGGCATTGATTTTTAGGTCTCTTCACAACAGCCTGGGCTGATCATAAAACCTGTAGCCAGAGAATAACCGAGAAAGACACTTGGAGATTTATCTTCAGTTGCATCCTTCTCCCAAGAAATAGTTTTAGTATCCTCAGGCTATAAGATCTCTTGGAGGCCATCCTGGGAAACTGTCTTTTAAGGTTTGAAATTTACATACAAAAATTGTAGATTAAAAAAGAGAGATCAAAGTCAGCTCAGTTAGTGCCCTAAAGGAGTAATTCACCAAAAGATACTTTTTCAGTATGGGGAAACAGCACAGGAGGGATCTGAAAGAGTAAACTGCCAAATGCAGATGTCCTCGCAGCTGATTTAAATACTGAAGGCGTCCATGCACGGGCCTTGGGATTTACTCTAGACCAGAGCTGGAGATGACTTTCCTACATTGGGGTCAGCCCTGCCCATAGGAACGGCCAGTCCTCTCACGCTCATTGTATCACCTGTGTCAGTAGAAATGGCCTTATAACCACACGTGAGTTCCAGAATGCAACATCCACTATGCTAAAATCAAAATAATCATCCAGTTTCTATAAAATAAGAGGTCTCAAGTGGGAGAGTGAGAGAGCTGGGGGTGAGGGGAGAGAGCCCACTGCCAAGGAAGCCACTCCAATAGGATGGTGAAGCGGCAGCCTGCGTGCACTATTGCCTCTTCTCAGCTCGGAACATCTCCAGTCATCATCCTCCTGCCTGCAAGACCTTTTCCTGCGTTCAGTGGCCTATGGGAGACACTTCCATCTGGTGCGATGCCAAGACCCAGACTGACTCACTGAATCGGACATCCCTGCTATTCCTGCTTTTGGACAACATGGTGCCGGGAAGGAGCTGATCTGGCCCCTCTGAGGACACCCTGGGAATACCTGACAAGGAGGGTGTAGAGCAGTGAGCTCAGAGCAAGGCAGTCTGAGGCCCTCCACAGTCCGCTGCGAGTGCAATCTAAGGAGTGCCCCTGCATAAGGACCAGTTGTGGACTTACTGGGCATCCCTGTGGCATCATCCCATGGAGCACCAGGAATTTTTTTTCTGGTCTTACAG
The DNA here is from genome assembly GCA_963573855.1 of Lepilemur septentrionalis. NCBI lineage: Eukaryota > Metazoa > Chordata > Mammalia > Primates > Lepilemuridae > Lepilemur > Lepilemur septentrionalis. The sequence continues at coordinate 33,388 of CAUYMX010088957.1, read as the reverse complement.
GCAAGACGTGGAGTTGGAAACTCCTCCAGAGTCATTACTACAGATCATCTTGTTTACATGACCCTCCGTAATGGGATGCAAGTTTAAAGAAACTGTGGTTCTAGTACGCTCTAGAAACCTTGGAAATGCCCTGCATTAAAAAAAAAAAAAATCTATTATTTTGTCACTTTACACTATGACAGGAGCCTTAACCTGGAGAGTATACACCAAGGGAGGATCCGCAAACTACCGCACATGGGCCAGATTTTGTAAATTGAGTTTTACTGGAATACTGCCGTACTCATCTGCTTACATATTCCTTATGGCTGCTTTCTAACAAAAGCAGAATTGACTAGCTGAGACAGAGAACACGTGGCCAGCGAAAACTAAAATATTTACTATCTGGCCCTTTATGGAAAAAATTTGACAAACCCTGTGCCCATGTACCAAAATAAAGTAATTTTCAGAAATTATCACATTTCAGAAAAACCCCACATCAACTTTTTCTTTATGATACGTATTGCTTAAGTGATAACACTACGCACATAAACTATTTTAAATGCAAACTTTCCTTCAATGCCAGCTTGTGTGACTTTAAAATATCTTTACAGTAAGTGTCCATACTAACAATGAAACAATAAAAAGACATATCATCTAATTTTTGCAAAATCTATAAGTAGATAAATTCTGAGATAGAAAAGACAATGGATAAAATTTACCAGAAATTTAGAAAATAATGGCAATAATGACTTAACATTTGCAAACTTAAATTATCTTACAGGTAAAATTTGTACACGAATTTCCATAGAAAGGTAATTAAGAACAAAAAAATTAAGCGATGTTCTAAAACCCAAGAAGCTTTTACTTCTGGAAACTACCAGACAGTCTTGCCTCCTGGCGTATAAACTTCTATGGATGTTCCTCAATACACAAATTGCAAGCTTTCTGTCATTATCTTTTGTGTAAGCATATAGGCATATTAAATTAGTTAATATTTTAGGCCTAAATGCTACTCACCACTACAATCTGGTCATGCCAAAATGCACCCTTTTTTAAAACAGTTGGATCCATGCCATGCTTCTTACCAAATGTAGTTAAGTGTTTTCCACAAGAAAATGACAAATGGCCCTCTGCAAGTGAACTGACAAAAGAAACCTCTGCCTTTACTGCCTCAAATGTGTCCTGGGTAGCGAACAAACAATTGATCTCACCCTTTTCTGGATACTTCTAACTCCTTTCATCAGCAAGTTTGAGCGTTTCTCAGCTGAAGATCACACCCCCTTGGATGTCCAGTGGTGGAAAAAGAACCACATATGTCCCACCGGCCAACCGGTCATACCCTTCAACCAGAGTCTCCGGAATGTGTCTTGCCTGTGACCCCGCCTACATGCATCCATGGTATTTCTGTTGTTCCCAGATTTCCTGCCAGGACAAGAGAGAAAAACTAACCAGAGGACAAGGCAGGAAAGAGAAATAAGAGAAGGTTTACAGTCATCATATCTAAACTGCAGAACTCTCTGAGGGAAATCACATGCAAACATAAGTGTAGAATCACTACACTTAAAAATGACAAATCCATTTACTTTGAAATACACTGAATGGTATATTTTCAGTGATGATAAATAAGCTTGGAGATTAGAAGATGGAAATTAGTCACTAGTGACAAATTCTTATATCGATGACTATATTTTTTGGACAGCACAATGCAAAAGTGAAATCTGGGTGCTCTTTCTATTCCAATGTCAGCACACGCTGGACACGGCACTTCAAACGTGATCCCTTTCTGGGCAGTGGCGGGAGGCGATTAGGGGAAATCCAGGCACCACTCACTGGGCAGCCCTGGCTGGACTCTCAATGCTGCCTCTGAAGCCGTAACCCCCAGGAGCTCTCAGGCAACACAAAGCCAGGCCTACCTGGAGATGGCCTGGGACGAGGCTCAGGGGGTTAGGGGGGTTACCTTTGTCTTCACAGTTGCAGAGGAGAACGATGCCACCAATCAAAGAGCCACTCATCAAAGACCACTTCCAGAAATATTTTGAAGTCCCTGGGATACCAGCAGTGTCTTAAGAGTGAGCTGGTTGACAACTTTGTAGAACATAAGAAATGAATGTGACACATTCGTTTTGCTCAAAATATGACAGGAAGTTCTGAAGGATCATTGCCTCCCCCCTATGAATCTCCATCATCCACCCCTATCTGTAACTCCTGTCAATCAACAACTAAAGGTTTTCCAAGGCTTGCCCCATGATTAGTAATTAATAATAATAAAAGTATTCATAAGTTGCAATTCACTAAATAACACGTCAGGCACTGTGCAAAGCCTTTCAGACCCACCTCATTTACTTCTTCCTACAGCACGACCAGCCTGAGAAGCAGGTGCTATTTGTATGCCTGTTCTTACAGATGAGGACACAGTTAAGGACCCTGTCCATGGTTATATGGGGAAGCAGTGGCAGCACTGGATGTCTTTTCATTCCAAAACCAGGGCTCTTAGACACTGTTTCTTAACCCAACAGTATCAGAGTTCATGCTTTTTCTCATCTCTTACCCGACATCTACATCCCTAAAGCCCAGACTGGACGGACCACGCCTCTCCCTTATCCCCAGATCTGTCCTGGCCCAGGACAGCCTGCCCACTCCAGCCCAAGCTCTTCAGCATGACATTCAGGCCCCAGCCACCTAGCTCAGTCCAGGCCACTTCCCCATCGGGGAGCCAGTGTCCCCTGAGGCTGCTGAGAACCAATTCCCTCTCACCCAAGTGTCACCCTCTCTTCAGGACCCAATGCAAATGCCACCTCCACATCAAGCTTCCCAGAGGCTCCATGGGATCGCATGCTTCTTCCTCCCTTCCCCATAGTTCAGGTGAGCCGGGACCACAGGGACAGCCTGTGGAACTCCGTCTGTGCCCGCATCACGTCCTGGCCACCCCCCTTGCTCAGCAGACTCGAGGTTCTCTGAGGGCCCGTGTGTTCACACTCAGCGCTCTCCCTCACGCAAGTACAGGTTTACTGACATTGGCCGCAAACCACAGGCACAAGCACACCTCACTGCATTTCCTGTATGCCACCCTGCTGCCCGGCAAGGCGGGGCGAGTCCCTGGCACACATACCGTCAGATCAGAACTGTCTTCCTCCCCTCCCAGGCTGCCTGGGATATGAGGGTGGGAGAGGCTCACCTACCCTTGTATTCCTAGTAGGAACTCGATAAATATCTGTTATTAGAAAGATGAATAAGGGAAGGAAAGACAAGAAAGGAGACTGAGGCCACACAGTGGCAGTGGTGGCCCAGTCTAGCCCTCCCTCCTGGCACTATGGGACACTCCAGCTACCTAACAGGCCCCCAACAATGGTTGCAACGAGGGGAACCCACAGGTACAGGCCTGCGCAGGTTTCCACGTGGCCCATCCCCGGGCTCACAGCATGCACAGAGCTAACACTCAGCAGATGCCTGCACACCTGGGCCAAATCCCAGCACTCTGAAGTTTGACTTCCAGCCCGGCCACGCTGCCTGCTTCCTGCTGGGCAGCGAGTAACTTCATGTGGGCACCGCACCACCCTACCCAACCCCACCACCTCTGGGAGGGCAGACAATGGTGAGTAACACCCCACGATGGGGCCTTTCCAAGACTCTGAATGGCTTTCCCGCCAAGCAAACGTTGCAGCTTTGGTGAATTCAGGACACTCGAGGCGGCTGCTAACACCCATATGGAAAAAGCTCTTTGACACAAAAGGTTGGAGGTCAAAAGTTTAAAGGCTCATGACAGAAATGACAGGGGCTCCTTTGCCCCTACCTCCGCTTTTTTTGTCAATAACATCAAAGGCCCTGGCATGTTCTTAATGCTATTATTGTTACGCCTTTGGAATCCATTGAAATTCCAGCATGTTTATTGCACACTGGGAGCATTAAAAGGCTCCACTTTCTTGTCTCTTAAAGTCTGAACTCTGTCTAGGAAGCATCATTGTTTGCAGAAACACACAAAGCTTTTAAGCAAAGAGTTTATTTTCAGGCCTTCTTTCACCATGATTGTAAAATAATAAAGCCCACGAAGTGGTTTCCCTGCAAGGATGAGCAAGGAAATGAGAGAGAAGGGAGAGAATCCCCCACCGCTTGGGGGAGGGGGAATCCCCTTCACATTTCTTGGCTCGTGAGAATGCAAGCACAAAAACATTCCCCGCTGTTCTTGTATTTCTCCTCTCCCTGCAATCCTGTATCAGCCGCTAGCCACACATTCTATACACGCCCACAAAGACACTAGCTATGTGAACATACATCAAATGGCATCATCCAAGGGGTCTGCAACACCTTTCTGCTAGGAACGCCTTCTCAAGCCCACCGTGCACTTTGCAGCTGCCCCGTGCACACTTCTGGATGTGCAGATAAAAAGCCCCACAGCTGCCTGCAGGTTGGCTCAGAACCACTCCAGGTTCCTCTCCCCGAAGTTCCCCTGTGTGGCTTCCTCTCTTGTTGGCTACTCATGCCTTCATCACTCTCTCATCTGGCTTCCTATCTTGATTCTTGGCTTACTTCCATTTGGAATGCTGAATAAATGTCAGATTATCCCTGATCTACAGCCCCTTACAGCACCTGCTCTCATGGTAATGCCTCTGGATGTCTAACCTATGCTACAAGAGGTACCTCACCTGGGCCCCCAAGCCCACCATGCCCATAAAAGACAGGGGCCACTCATTTCCCACTCTTCCCCTCCACATTTCCTACAGTCCTGACAAGCCACTGTGCTCAGAAACACCAAGAGGAATACAAATGGCCAGCGTTCTGCTTTAGGACTGGGGGGATAATAGATTTCAGGGTATCAACAAACCTTCTACCCTGTTCAACTGAGCACTTTGGGGACCCTCCTTCCTGGAGAGGTCAAAGGTCCTGTGACTGCTTTCCCTGGGCAGAGGTTGTTGGTTGTCCACTGCCCGCGCTTCCCCAAGACCTCAAGCTGTCCTGCCCGCTTCCCCTACCTCTGCCTCAGAGGGTGGCTCACTGGCCACTGCCCCCAAGGCACTCCATCAGGACAAAGCAGCGCTTACCTGTCCAAAGAGGCCCTGGCTCTATATGAGCACAATGTGATCTCCATCTGGGTCCTCTCCTCCCTTTCCCCAAAGTGACCCCTGGTTTCTAGACCAGCTGCATGGGGCTCAGCTTTTAGAAACTATGTTTGGTAGGTATCTGGTAGGTATCTAAAGTCAATAATGTCCATTCCTTCCCACAGGCCCCTGAGAGAACATGGGCCACTTCTGGAGTCCACGTCTACACCTGGTACACCTGGGTCCACACCTACATCAGTAGGGACTGCAGCCTCCTGGTGATTGTCCCACACAATGATGACCCCACTCTGCACTTCCTCAGTGAACTTCCACTTGTCAGAGAGGGGAGTCACAGACAATGAGCAACAGACCAAATTGATGATGACCAACTAACTGGCCATCTTGGCACCAATATATATTTTGTACAAAATTTATCACCCTCTGGGTATGAATCCTTAGAAAAGCCATCCTTTCTACCGAGTTTCCTCTTCTCCAAAATCAGGAAAGGGCCAAACACTCAGCACACCGTGTGTGCATGCTGTGACCCTTACTGGGTGCACCCTTCCTGGAGTAACCCATCTGTTCTCCACTTCATCCAAGGCAGATGAAAATGCTCCCCATTTCAAAATATATCTTATAGATTTCCATATAAACAAATTACAATAGTGACTACAATCATATAGATTTTCTTTTTATCCATACAATGACAAATAAGACTCAACCCTATTTATTCCACGTAGTTGTTAAAAGGTACCAAGGGACATAGATGAAGGTGGTGCACAGATTCTAAAGTGCAACTGTGCACTGCTTAACAACAGGGATACTTTCTAAGAAAGGTGTAGCTGGGCGATTTTGTCATTGTGGAATGTCGGAGCGTACTTACAGGAACCTACATGGTATAGCCCACTACACAGCTAGGCTATATGGTATAGCCTATGGCTCCTAGGCTGAATGCTGTTGGCCATTGTAACACAATAGCAAGTATTTATATGTCTAAACATAGAAAAGATACAGTAAAAATACTGTATAAAAGATTTTTTTAAAAAAAGGTACACCTGTATAGGGCACTTACCATGAAGGGAGCTTGCAGAACTGGAAGTTGGTCTGGGTGAGTCAGTGACTGAGTGGTGAGTGCATGTGAAGGCCCAGGACATTACCACACACTACTGTAGACTTTATAAACACGGGACACTTGGGCTACACTAAATTTATTAAAAAATAAAATAATTACACCATTATGATGTCATTGACACTACAACATCACCAGGCCATAAGAATTTTTCAGCTCCATGATAATCTTATGGGACCACCCTCACATGCTTGGTTCATCCTTGACCTGAAAGTCATCATGTGGTTCCTAACTATACTCATGTTTAAGGAGTTTATTTCTAAGTCTTTCTCTCTCGGCACAAACATCCCAGTTGACGTATCAGTCAACGTCTTGTGTGGGTTATTTCCAGCTTTGCAACTCATCTGAAAGTTCCAGCCTGATTCTCCCTTGCCCCCCAAAGTCCCCCCCGATCGTGAGAGACCAGAAGAGTTCCCCGTATCTTTGTCCCTAAGTTAAGTCTGCAGCAGAGACCTAACTACGGTCTGAAGTTCAGAGTAGCCATACGCTGTCCTCAGCTCAACCAGCAAGAGAAAGAGAAAAGGTACAGCTGCAGATACATTCAGATAAACAAATGACTATCATTTATGTGCTAAGGACTACTCTAAACACTTTTCATACATTTTCTTGTTTACACCCCATGATAACTCAATGAGGTAGGTTTTAATGTTCCCATTTTACAAATGAGAAACTGGAGATCAGAGAAGAGAAGAAATTCAAGTTACTCAGTTAGGGACTGACGGAGCTTGATCTCAAGTCCAGCTCCGAGTCGCTGCAGAGCCAGGGAAGCTAGAGCAGGGCAGGCTCACGCGTGGGCACGGGCTCGTGCAGCCCCCGGGCCTGTGCTTGGAAGGGCCCCAGCTCGGTTTAACGTTCTGCTCTTGCCACCTTGAAACACTTAATAATTTTTCAACAAGGGCCCTTCTCTTTTTTCCCACTGGGCCCCCCCAAACTATGGAGCTAGTCCTGGGTACAACTGTGCTTCCCTCACAGGTACTCACACTTCCAACCTTTTCTGCTTCACCCTCACCCACAACGAAAAGTGGAAGCAGCTAAAAAAAGACACTGTCGTGGATGCACCGGGTTGTCACACATATCCCACCCTCACCCGGAGGTCCTGACCAGGAACAGGCCCCTACCTCCATGGGGGCCCCGCCTCAGCCTCACAGCCTCTGGTCCTGTGGCCCCAGGCCCTCAGACTCTTCTTCCAGGCTGCAGGGACCCCGCCCAGCAGGCAGCAGCCCCCCAGCAGTCTGAGCCTGGCCATGCATGACACAGGCGCAGTGGACCCAGTGATGACATTGTCTTGCTGCAGGTGTGGCCTGTGCCATTGCTAGCACAGTGGCCTTCCATCCACCTGCCATCCTGAGTGCTAACTGGGCTTGTTTTAATCAAGACTGGATAAAGCAGAAGTCCCTCCACACATAAATAAATCACAATTACTAACTGCAAGAACCCAGCAGCTCTCTCCGCCCCGCCCCGTGGCTGCTGCAGAGGAATTCCCAGGCCGGCCAGGCCGCGCACAAAGCCCCAGTCTGGGCCGTGGCAATATCCGCTCCTCCGCTCAGTTTATTATTTAAACAGTTCCTTAACGACTCTTCCCGGAGGTGAGCGAGGCCAAGCTGTTTTCCTTCCCTCCACAAAGCAGATATGCATGGCTTATTTGAATGCCGCCAACGTTTACTTTAGTTCCCGGTTAAATACCTTCCACCCAGAGTCAAACAAACAGTTCACTTCATTAGAAAGGCAAACAATTTAGCAAGAGAATACTGCCAGCACTTGAGGGGAACCAAGCTGGGTGGAGAAGCCCTCTGCCCGGAAGGAGCTGAGCCCAGCTCAGGCATCAGCACGTGGAGCTCACTTCAAAAGCCTTTGCACAAATACTTCACACATTCTCTGGTAATTAACAGATAACCCCGAAGAGATTATCTGCCCTGCGGCCAAGGGCCCTGGAGGATAATCCACACCACCCTGCAGGGACGAGAGCACACCTTTTTCCCTAGAAGTGCGAATAGATAAAGTCATCCGAGAAAACACCCAAGTGAGCAGCCACCCCAGCCCCTGCCCTGCTGAAAATAACGAAGCAGCACCTCAGTGAAATAATATTCGTTTGGGGAACAGCTGCGAATTGTGCCTGAGAAAAACACAGGGGCCAGAGCAGCAAGTGGACACGGGGTTAGAAAGTTCAGGACAGAGGCCGGGACAGGAACGTAAAGCCTGTGGTGTGTGTTCTCAGGATGGCAGCTGAGGAGTGGGAGTCAGTGTTTGTCCCAACAAAGACTTAGGGGCTCTGAAAACACTGGGGGACAGACAGAGCAGGTGAAAGTCCGAGCCCCTCTCTGCAGCAGCCCATGAGGCCTGAAGCCATCTGTCAGCCCGACTGGCCAGCCAGGCATAGCACTGCCCTGGCCCTGGAACCCCTTCACAGATGGAGACAGAGCCCAGTGCCTGTCACCAGCTTCCCGCACGCCACTGCATCTCAGGACCACACGAGGACCCACCAGCGGGAGCCCCTTAGGTGAGCAACAGGTGCCAGATCACGCCTATCCACCCAGGGCACAGGAAACTATTTCCAGCTCATACCTTAAAAACACAGAAGGGCTCCCCCCCTCTTGTTATGTAAGAACACACACCCACCCACCACAGTGTCCCACACATAGACACGTATCACAATAGTAGACAGCACCGTCCAATAAAATGGGGTGGGCAGTGCAGCTGTCCCTGTTATGTTTGAGTCCGGGGTGTCACCCATGCCGCGGTTGTGCTGAACAGGGTCAGATTAAGCAATTCCAGTACTCATGGCTCTTAAGAATCTGGTAAACCTCAAATGCCAACTGTAATAAATCATACAAGTCTCTATTAAAACTATAAATCACTCATGAAATTTAATACTGTCATGAAGAATAATTAAACGCTAATGTAATAAATCTACAAAAGAAAAAAAAAAGACGCATTAATGGGGAATCTTAAGAGTAAGGGAACGCTCCAGTGTGGGAGCTTTAAGACAAAATTTTTGTGCCCAAAGAATTAGGTCTGTTTTCCCATCTAAGGCAGTCAGTGGTCCTTGGGAGGTAAAAATCATGAAAGGGTCACAGTCCCAAATAAACTCAGCACCGAGTGCCAAAGACTAACTCCCTTCTTCAATGCAGAAAGACAGTACCAAACATTGACTTAGCTCTGCATTAACCTGTTAATAAGGAAAACAGAGGCGAACTACGGAGAAGTTAAGTAGGAGACAAGAAGGAGAGGCCAGTGCCCAAGAGACATCTCAGAGTTTAAAGGGAGTTTCAGGAAGGGGTCACAGTAGTTCCCTTAAGGTTGCTACCTCACTTGCACTGCCTTTCAGATCACTGCTTTGTTGATAAACTGCTCTTAACTCTTCGACTTCTCTGAATCTTAACATGTTTAGATAGGGCAATTAGAACTAGGAATTATTTTCTGGGCTGCTTCAGTCATGACTCCTCCCAGGACTCAGTCAGTGGCTGTCCAACACATAAGTAAAAACCAATTCACCGCACAGACCTACCCAACACGGCCAGGTCCCAGGCCCCATGGACACTGAGAGCCTGATGGGCAGGCTGCCCCAAGAAGCCCCAAAGGGGAGAGGAGTACGTGAACCCACCAGTCACAAAGCCACCAGCAGGCACAACAGCTCAAAAGTGTCCCAGGTCAAAAGTCTGCACACAGGGGTACAGTGGGCAGGGGACCGGGTGGGGGAGGGAAGAAGGTCAGAGAGACCTCCCTCCTGTCCTGGAGGAAAGGCCTTGCTCAGCAAGATGCACCCAGAGTGTGGACAAGGGCACGACAGACAGGCCAGGCTGCTCACAGGCAAGGATGCATCTAGTGACCCCCCTGAGCGGTTTCGCACTGTTTTCTAGCAGCCAGCTGTCCTCCAACATCAGCTTGGCCCCACCTCACCTGGAGGGCTTGTTAAAAGGAACATTGACTGAGGGCCCCACCCCAGAGCTTCTGACTCAGCAGACCTGGGGGATGTGCCTAAGAATTTGCATTTCTAAGTTCCCAGGTGACACTGCCTCTTGGGGATTCTGAGAAGCACTGCTTTAGGGAAGCCTGCAAGAAAATGAGGCCAGGCCATGGAAGGTTTCCTACACCCGCGCCTGCTGGGAGGGTTTGCTCCGGAGACCTAAATGATCAGACACACCCTTTGGAAATATTACTCTGGCGCTATCATGGAGAACGGGTTGAGGCGAAATGCAGTTAATGTGGGAAGAGACAGAAAGGCTGGAAGTCAGTGGCAAGAGAGAAGAGGGTGGAAGAGGGACTCTGGGTGAAGAAGAAAGGGATATAGGAGATGCTAGAAGGGAAGGGAGGAAGGAGGGGCTGACCCCAGGCTCTGGCCCAGGAGAGTGTTGAAGGTGGCCCTGGGACTAGGCAGGAGCAGAGAGGGAAGCAGGCAGGGGCATGGGAGGAGCGACCAGGAGAGAACGGGTTCAGGCTAGGATGTGTGGGGCCTGCGCTGGCCACGGCCACCACCAGCTCCAGGTCTGGAATCCGAGAGCCAGGTCTGGTGTGGAGATGAAGGCGGGAGATGTGACCACGAGGGCAGCTGGTGGCATCAGAGAGAATGAAATCGGCAGGAGGGTGCAGAGGGGCAAGAGGACGCCTGAAGAGAGGCCGACAGTTAAGGGATGAGCAGAGGAAGCGAAGCTGTCTGGAGGAAATATCAGAGACAGGAGGTGGTTTCAGGCAAAATGCACAGCTGCAGGGGCGTGTGCACCTGCTGGGAGCCAGTGGAGGAGCAAGCCAGGGAGCGCCGGCGGTAGACTGTGACACACTTCAAGACGTCTGGCTGTGAATGGAGGAAAGAGGGCCAGAGACCGGGTGGTGGCTACAGAAGACCCAGGGGTCTGTCCTTTACTTCTAGGGGAAGGCACTGGAGCACATTGAGGTGGAGGCGATGGCACCCGTCACAGTGAGGCTTGAAGACTGAGTGAGAGGACAGTGCCTAGGGCCAGGGTCTCTAGAACAGGACACAGTTGGCTCCAGAGTCACTTCCCTGGAAATAAAGGGGAGGGAAGGGAGAATGCCGGAAGAGGCCAGCTTTCAAGAGTGCGGAGAGTCAAGTAAAGCACCTGCTCTGGTCCCACCCCTAACTGTCGGGCTCACAGGAGAAACTTCAAACCTGGCAGCATTGCTGAGTCAGAGGCAGCTCTTTTAAAACTGAGGCCACAGTTTTAAAAAGGGGACCTGAGGGGTGCTTCCTAGGCTGCTGCTAGGAGTTGCGGCCCAAAGGATGCATTCAGAGTGGCTGCACCCTTGCTTCCCACTGGCAAGGAGAACTGCTGAGATCCACCAGGACCATGTGCTCCAGGATCCCTGTCCCTCCACTGTGCCTGCTTTCAGCCCTGAGATGCTCACTGTGCGGCCACAGTCCTCTCTGCCTAAGAAAGTGAAAGAGGAGATTCCAGAAGCCAGGTCAGAGCACGGAGAGTGCATGGCAAGGGGCTAGAGAACTCTTCCATGGAGATCAACCACCTAACCAGACTCCAGCCAGGAAGAAGGTCCAAGGTGTCACCAAAGATAGGCTATCACAAAAGACTGTTGCCTAGAAGTTAGGTGTGATCAACAGAGTTCTTAGCTCAGGTTAGGCTCAGGTCTGTAGCCCAGGGCAAGCAGACAGAGGCAGGTGGGGGTCCTGGGGGTTGCGGGGCTGCAGTGGCCAGGCCTGGCCAGGTTTTACAAGGCCACAGCAGCTGCAGCTGCTCTGAGGCTGGCCGAAGAGACATTTGATGGAAGCTGTGCTGTCTCACCCCCTTCACACCCCCGAACTCGGTCTCTATTCACAGCTCCATACTGGACCACGCATTCTGTGTCGGAGGGGCCAGGGGAAGGAGCAGGAAAGGAGACAGACAGAGACAGAAAGAGTTAACAGGCAACAGCTTTTAAAGGGTAAAGCTTTGCAGAAACATCGAATCCACTGGCACTCCCTGCTGCTTTTATTGCTTTCGCTCAACAGCTGGAGAAAATGTTTGATCAAAATATTTGTATTATTGTGTTTAAGTGAAATGACATATGACAGCTCATTATCCCAAACTCAGAATTCCCACAGCATCTGTCACAGCCACCCTATTAGAGGCAGTCGCTCCCCCTGGAAGACAGAGGGGCGTGGAGCGGGAGATGCGAGACACGAAGCAGCAGGCAGCAGACCCCAGACGCTCTCGGCGTCACAGGCCCTCGCCCAGGCTCCGGCTGAACAGGAGGGGGACACAGGTGACGGCCAGAGCCCACCCGAGAGCACCCCTCCCCTGGGCATCAGCACCTGCCAGGAGCACGTGACCCGCCCGCGGTGGGGTTGGGGAGGCACATCCGTGGAAATAGCCAGAATCTCCCCTCTTGGACATTATCTGGCAACTCATATTTTTTAGCTAAATGTTAACAAAAATCTCTCTCTCAAGCCTTCTGCCTCCAGACAGATTTGAAAGAAAAAAATAACTTTTAAAAAAAGTATCATGCCATTTTCTCTATCCTGACATGAGTAATGACATCATTCCACAGAACTTGTCTTTATGACCCTAAGTTTTCCATGTCAACCTCAGAGTAAAGGGCATTGGTTCTGCTCGGCCATGTTCTTTCAGGATACCCCTAGTGGCCAAATTATTAGGATATATGTTCTATACCAGACAAGCAAGGGTAGAAAAATCATCTATTGAGTGCTTACTGTGTGCCTAGTGTACTTCTGAGAACTTACAGAGACCTGATTCAAATCCCACAACAATCCCGGGAGGCACACAATATCATCTCTTTCCAGATCAGGATACTTACTCAGAGAAGTTAAGCCATTGGCCCAAAGTCTCACAGCTGAGAAGTGAAAGCGTAAGGATTTGAACCCAGAACCTCAGGGCCCTAAAGCACATGTGTTTTCTACAGCACCTGGGTGCTCCCACAGAGAGAAATGACACACGAAGCAGCATGTGGAAAGGCCATGTGAAAGCTGGAATCAATGCGGATGTACCTGCACATGCCCTCTGCATCACTCATTAACCAAATCCAAGACTTAGACCATATAAAAGCGCATTTTCCCATTTCTCTGTCTCTGTGTGTGCCATGTGCTGAGGAGAGACCCACACTAACGGAAAAAGCTCTAAGTGTTAGCCCCATCTCAGGCACTCACTGAATATGACTCCTGGAGCCTTCCCTTTTGAGGTTTCTGAGCCCCAGTCGCCTGGCCTCCAGGGTCACAAGGTGATGTGTTCCTGCTTCACAGAGCACCAGGCGATGTGCAGCAAAGAGCTCTGAGAAGGTTTCCCAGGACAACCTTGTACAGATGATTCCATTTCTCTGAACATCTATCTTCCCAGGTATAAAACCTGCCTGTATTCCTAGAATAACCACCCACAGGTTATTCTAGGAATACAAACCAAAATAAGATCATATCTATAATACTGCTCCCTAAACTGGAAAAGCGCTGTGTCAATTTAGGGTGTCTTCCTTCCTACCAGCTGAAGGCTTGTTTTCAGCCATGCTTTTTGCTCAAATTAAAAATGTCCCTAATTCCCTAATGGGTCAGATTGCTCAGCTATCCCAAGAGACCTGAAATTAGCACAGTGCATAAGATGGGGCCGGCAGAGGACTCTATGCTGCCTGGCTACAGAGAGGATGGGTCACAATTGTCACAACCTAATGCCTATTTATTCTATCAAATATTTTGAGGCTGGAACACTTAGGCTGGGAGGAAAGAAGGGGTGACCCATGTGGGCAATCCTGGGACCCTAATAGTGGGACATCCATGAAAAGGATGAGCTGTAACCATTCATCCAGGGACATATTTGCCTCTGAGTGGCACTAACCCCTTCCTCCTCCCCCTTGTGCCAAGGAGAGGGTGGCGATGTCCAGGAGTGCCATCTACAGAGGCTGGGAATGTTCTGCCCAGAGACTTCATGATCTGCCTGCCTCCATATTAACCACAGGGAGGATCCCTGGGACATGCCATTTTCTGGAAAAACAGTTGCTATATCAGTAGTAACTTGTCATGTCTGATTAGCTTAGGGCCGAAAATCAGGGTTAGGAAATACAAATACAAGCCAAGGTTTCACACTCTCCTCATGATGTTAACTTTGAATGATTACTTCCTTTGAATTCAATGTCATCTCCCACACATGTTGTTTTTGTAACTGAAAGTCGATCCACCAACCAATCAATGACTCAATCAATCAATACATGAACTAGAGCAGTGGTCCCCAACATTTTTGGCACCAGGGACTGGTTTCATGGAAGACAATTTTTCCACGGATGGGGGTTAGCGTGGGGATGGTTTGGGATGATTCAAGTACATTACATTTATTGTGCATACATCTCTGCTTATGATAATCTGTATTTGCAGCCACTTCCCAACAGTGGCATCACCACCTCGGCTCTAGCTCAGAGCATCAGGCATTAGATTCTCATAAGAAGTGCGCAACCTACCTCCCTTACCTCCCTTGCATGCAGTTTACAGTAAGGTTCACGCCCCTATGAGAATCTAATGCCGCTGCTGACCTGACAGGAGTCGGAGCTTACGCAGAGGTGATGCAAGCAATGGGGAGTGGCTTTAAATAAAGATGAAGCTTCGCTAGCTCACCTGCTGCTCACCTCCTGCTGTGCAGCGCAGTTCCTAACAGGCCACGGACTGGCACCGGTCTGCAGCCCAGGGGTTGGGGACTGCAGAACTAGAGCATACTTAAAAGTTTTTATTAAGTTAATAGTAAGTAACCACATCTGTTATTTAATAGATTTGCATTTCTACATAACTTCAAATATTTTGTACAACATATTTTAAAATTTAAGACAAAACACATTTTCAAATACAGTCTGACATTCTAGAGGCCTCTGTGAAAGCATGCTCATGCCAGGGGATTTTTCTCTCCATGAGTAAAATGTCCACTTTCGTGCTAATCCACTCTCTTTGTAACTGGCAGCAACACGTCTCCGTGATGAAGAACTTCTCATTCGATGATGTGTTTAAAGTCTGTGTCATCCTCATCAAGTCTAAACACAGGCAACTTTCTGAAAACAAGTGGGTAGTTAACATGCCAAGTCAATCAACACCAGTGGGCCCCCCAAGTGTTTTCTCACGAAGCTAAAAGCAAAGCTTTGGCTACTATCCAGCGCAGCCAAAGTGCAAATAAGGGCACTTGATAATTGTGAAAATCTAGCAGCATGTGACCTCCTTGCACACCGTGGAGGGAGGAAGCCATACTCACATGGTCGAATGGGTTTGACTGTGTCCCCTGAAAAGATATATTGAAGCCCTAACCTCTGGTATGTGTAAATGTGACCACATTTGACAACAGGGTCTTTGCAGAAGTCATCCGATTAGATGAGTCATTAGGATGGTCCCTAAATCAATATATGCCTGATGTCTTTATAAGAAAGAAGAGGATTTGTGCATAGAGACACAACAGCCAGAGGGCCGTGGGAGACAGAGGCAGAGTGATCCTGCCACAAGCCGAGGATCACCTGGGGCTTCCAAAAGCTGAAAGAGGCGAGGAAGGATCTCACCTGATGTTTCAGAGGTAGAATGGCCCTGCCAACTCTTTAATTTTGCACTTGCAGCTTCCGGAACTGAGAAATAATACATTTCTGTTGTTTGAAGCCACCCAGTTTGTGATACTTTGTTATGGTAGCCCTAGCAAACCTACATGCCTGGGTTTCCTTACAATTTTGTTTTATGAAGGCCTCCTGTATCAGTAACTTTTTGAGAGAAGGCCACATCCTCTTCTCCTACGGGTAGGAGCAGCAATGAATATTTATAAGAAACAAACAAACAGAAACACCATAAAAATTCTCACACAATCTCACAAGAGAAAAGCATGTGCAGTATGCCCTCTATTTTGGTTTTGGCTGTGATATGTCCATTCTTTCTTCCCACAGAACTCTGATTTCCTCTGCAGAATTCATTCTCCCCTGCTGTATTTAGGCTTTGTAGGGAAGTTAATCAAAAATTCATGGCCCTCACTATCAGGGTCAGCCAGGCTACCTGGCTCTGACAGTAGAAGGACTCTGCTGAGAACTGAGTCCTGGACAAGGAGGGGAGGGGAAGGAGAAGGGGTCAGAGCTCATTCCCCCAGGAGACTCTCACCCTGCTTCCTACAGCGTTTCCCTAGATCTTCCAGCACTTCCAAGTGCCGGATGTCATCCCAGCAATTCCTGTTGGTACAAGAGCCGGACTCAGTTTCTGTTGCATGTCATCAGATAGCCCTGGCTGATGCAAGAAGGAAAACCTCAACAGCCCGGCCACTGACCAGCTGCACCAGCTGGGGGGAGTCACTTAACCTCTTGGACATCAGTGCCTCATCAGGAAAGTGAGGCCAAATTCTCTTTGTAAGCCGAAGATTAGAATATCTATGATTCTAAATGTTTCTGCTTAAGCAGCAAATTATCTCAGGTTCGGCAATGGGGAATGAATTGCAGGTGGACAGCAATCCTGCTGCGGACTGAGCAGAGTCCTTTGAAGCTTTTGTCCTTAAAAACCACCCGAACACACGCGTATGAGGATGCCACCTCAGTTAACCAGCCACACCGGTGCAGAAATGCCTAACTGAGGCATATTATAGTATACAAATTGAAAAATTTAAAGGCTTTAAACTCCATTCTGTGCGTAAGTCACAAATTACCTCACATGCAGCAGCTTAAACAACAAGCATCTGTCATCTCCTAGTTCCAGTGGGTAAGGAATCCGGGAGCAGCTTAAGTGATGTAGGTGGTTTTGTCTCAGGGTCTGTCTCAAGGCCTGCCTGGGAAAGGGTGAGCTTCCAAGTTGGGTCCTCACCGCAGAGCTTCTCCACAGGCTGCCTGAGTGTCCGCATGACAGGGCCGCTGTCTGCTCCCACAGTGAGGCACTCAAGAGGGGCACCCGAGATGGAAACTGCAGTCCTTTTATAAGCTAAGTGATATCCCATCCCTTCGCTAGATGTCAGTCGTTAAGGGAAGAGAAATGAAGTCCCACCTCCTGTGGGCAGGAGTATCAAAAATTGTAGACATGTCCTTAACCCCCTCCAACCCCACTGCCAGGAATAACAGAACTTCTTATCTAATCTCTAATTTACCCAGTGCCATGATTCAAAGGTCAAACGTATCCTACTGAGGAGGAGGCAGGAGCAGGAGGCAGCCAGAAGACTGTGACTTCGATTCAGGTTCTGATAGCAGCTCAACACGATGATTGGGGAACCAAGATAACTGGTTCCCCAAGATACCTGATGTAGGTATCTGAATCCTTGTTTCTCAGCCGCAGAAGTTAAATAACTTATCCAGGATCACCCAGGGGGCAGAGGGGGACCCTCAATCTGCCTCTCAAGCTGCAGAGATAGAAGTGCAGGTGAAGAGACTCAGAAGAAAGTAAAAATAAAAGCACTGCAACTGAATACGGCGTCACCACGAACCACACATCGTACCAGCGTTAATGAGAGGAGAGGACGATCATGATGCTGATGACGACGGAAGTGTGTGTGCCATGTGAGTGGCTGGCTGACACGCTGGTGTTTACTATTCATCTCTTTGCTTTATTGTTCGCCGGAGTATCTGCGAGGACTGTGTGCTTTGTTAGGTGTCCTGCACCTGAGGATATTTATGACCTCCACTCAAGGGGGATAAAAGCATCGCATAATAAAATGGTGTCTGACAGGCCCGTTGTTAAGAATCTATCATACTCAGTAAAATCTTGAAGTTAATGTCGCTGAGAGTCAACATTAGTCCAAATCGAAGATTGATGTCGGGGAAGGAGATAATACATCACACGAAGCTTACCTGGACGTATTTGGTACCCGGCGTCCTTTAATACTCTAGCAAAACGTCCCCTGCCCTGGCTCCTCTACCCTCCAAGCTTTATTCATACCTCAGTTCTACCATCCCCTCTTCCCATCTTTATAACAGGTAAACAGGGCAAAAAAACATATATCTTTGAACCCATAAACCCAGCAAGGAATCCAGCATATAGTAGGCATTTCCAAATATTTACTGAATTAATGAACCACTCCCCGAGATCACCATGTTTAATGGTTATGAGATTACGAAACCATCATTTAATAAACACACATTTCTGAGGTGCAAACTCCTGGCTTCCAAATGTTTAAAGATGGATGAATTCAGGGAAACATTTAAAATTACAAGGCTGCTATAGACTGAATGTTTGTATCCTCCTGAAATCCACATGTTGAAACCTAATCCCCACTGTGATGGCATCTGGAGGGGGAGGGCCTTTGGGAAGTGATTAGGGCAAAAGGGTGGAGCCCTTGCGAATGGGGCTCCTTATAAAAGGAGCCCAGAGAGCTCGTTGGCCCTTCCCCCATGGCAGGACACAGTGAAAAGATGCCACCTGTGAACCAGGAAGCAGGCCCGCACCAGACACCAAATCTGCCAGCACCCTGACCTGAATTTTCCCAGCCTCCAGAACTGTGAGAAATGAATTTCTGTTGTTTGTAACCCACCCAGTTTATGGTACTTTGTTATAGCAGCCTGAGATAAGCCAAAGGTATTACCCAGAACTTTAATAATTATGATCTGAATTTATACAAAGAAACACTATGAGACTCTGTCTTCATTTTACAGGGGAGGAAATGGAGGTTTAAACAGGAAAAATAACCCGCCCAGGGTCGTTCAGGGTCAGGCGTAAAGCAATGTGTTTTGAACTCCTAGTTTAGCATGTTTTACCCACCTATGGGCCCAAAATTCCAGTGGGAAAATTGAGGAGAGCACACTGAATTCACCTTGATGTGGACGGATAATAAGGCTTTGAATGGTGGTTTCTTTTTCTCTGCTTCATATTTACATCTAGATCTGGAATTAGACTACATCTTTATCCCCTGAAGTAGTTTTTTCAGAAAGAATCTTATTTCCGAGAAGCATAAATTTAGTTTCAGGTATGTATACAAAATTACTCTAAATGAAAAGTGAAACTCCATAAAAAAACGTACCAGCCGAGAGAGAGAAAAGGGAGAGCAAGAAAGAAGCAGGAAAAAAATGAGAGGCGGAGAGACAGGAGGGGCAACTGGGAGGGAGAAAGAAAACCAGGGAAAGATGAAAAAAGAAGATAATATGTACTTAAGTAAATTGCAGATGATAGAAAATCATTTCAGAAAATGTATGTCTGGATTAAAAAACAGCATTCCTTAGTTCCACTTCACCAAACAAACAGCAGAATTTGCAAGGTGTGAATCCTTCCACTTAGGGCTGTGTGCCCATAACTGGCTCTCAGTACACATCTGTTGAATGGAAATGAATTTTCCTCTAGTAAACAGGATGCTGAGCAGCTCCGTGTGTCTGCAGTCACAGAAGGCTGATTTTAATGAGCAAGGTGTGAGGTCACGCCCAGGCGCATCAGCCCATCCAAGGGGCCCAGACACCCCACCAGGAAATCAAATTTCTCAGCACATACCTAAATGCAGAGCCTTCCTTTTGACCCCTCAAGGTTTCTCTCATCCTTTTTAAATTTGGTTTTCAGCCAAGCAGGCTCAAAGTTTGAAAAGCCAAATGAGATGGAGGAGGGAGCAGCTAGGCGAGCTGGAAGAAGCATGTGTTCTGGCCCCTGTGTTCCCAGAAGCTCCAGTGTGTTCTGCAATCGAGCAGCCTCACCTCCCTGTCCAACGAGCATCCTCCTTCATACAGCCTGCAGTTTCAGTGCTGCGCACCGTAAATGCTTGACATCTGCACTTTCTCTTAGAAAGGAGATAATGCAGAGGTTGAGCATGATCACAGAGGCCCAGCACCTGAGCCTCAGAACTGGGCTGTTCCCCGGCCTAAACGCTCAGGGTCCAATCCCCACCCATCTGCTCTGGCAGAAATCTGTGCTGCACAGCACCCCTAAACCTTTCAGTGCTCCTCAAGCTGCTGCCTCTGAACTCACAGCAATATGAGCAACAGGACTCCCAGTCACAGCAGGTTTTATGGCCACCTGAGTGGGGACAGGGCCCTGGGCCAAGGCATCTGGTGGCTGTCTGCCCAGACAGAGGTGGGCTTCCCTGGTGAGTTTTATATTTGTTTTGCTGCTGGAAGAGTGAGCTTGTTCTTTTAGAATCATTTGCAATAGAGGCCTCCAAATACTGGCTGGCAATCTATAACTGCATTGGATAGAGGCAAAATGGGAACAATAAGGATAAAAGTGACAAAAGTTTCATACAGCTCAAGTTATTCATTTTAAATGTCCTCTGCTCAATGATCTGTTCTCCCTACCTTTCTGGTAACAGCAGGAGATGCTTTTGGTATTGTTTTCTGTTTCCCAGCATCCCAGCTCATCCACCCCCATGCCCTTATTTGGACAAATAAGTATTTGGCATCCCTATGTTGGTACCCCCCACAGTACTTTTGTTTTTTATTTTTTTGTTAATTTTACTGCCAAAAATCTGGGAACTACCCCGATTGGTAGTAATTAAGGACAGTGAAGAGTTCTGAAGAGAGAAATGAAATGCCAAACGTCAGAGTAGCTAAAAAGAAATGGTACCAACTCATGAGTGAACTTGCACAGAAGCAGGCAGGGTACTAAACTGCAGACTTGGGGTCTCTGGGCGTAAGACATAGGCCACAGTACAGCAGTCACAGGGCCCACGCAGAAGGCAAAGGACAGTGGGAGTCCCCTGGCTGTTGCTGCCTGAGAATGGCACCGTGGGGCAGGGAACAGGGCAGGGGCTGGCAGATGGAAAGTGGAGGGAAGGTGGCTCTCCTCCAGGGTTTTTGTGAATGGATGGGTGTGGAGTATTTCCTCCACATTCCAGAGGAGGGAGGAGCAGTTACAAGGCGGAGGGGTGGAGAAAGGCTTAAGGAATCTGTCTCTGGGGACACTTCACAAATGCACAGCCACCTTTGCATCTCTGGATGCCTGTTCAAAGAACTGTTTCTCTGTATTAGCAACCCCAGGCGAGGCGTGTTTTGTTTTGATTTTGTTTACTGCTGCTGTTGTTATTTTAAAAAATGACCAATCTTGCCCGTGGTGCACTGGATTCTTTAGTGTTCTTCCTTATCACAGGCACACTCACGAGTTAGAGAAAATCCGAGAGTACAAAGAGGTTTTATATGCCTCAAATTCATAAATCCTCAACTGTTTTTCAACCAAATTTACTGCCCCTGAGAAGTGAGGGCAATGGAAGAGTCAAAGACTCTCCTGGGCTCAGAAGGAGAATGCACATGGCTACGTCCACACAATGTCACGCACGTGTCCAGACGAAAAGTGAAAACTTGAGCAAATCCTCCAGATGCTTCCAAGCACCTAAACGCTTGGTGAGTCAGCAAAAATATTTGGCTGCTTCATGGAACTTTGCCCTATTAGTGGCAATGGTTAGCACTGTGTTTGTACAGCCCACCATTAAATTCACAGGTATATCTAGGATTAGTTTTGTCAATCCCGATGAACCAAGAATGAAATATTATGCCTCCCTCCAGAGTCATAACCAGCACCCTCAGACTGGGTTAGATACAGATCTAATCTAACAGATTAGAAAACTATGTCTCCTCTGTGGGGACCCAGCCCCACTGGCACTCAGCTCAGTGAGCTGATGGTATCTTTCTGAAAAATGGAAAGACGGACCCTAGCTTGGTAAGCAGAGTATGTTCTCACACTTGCCTTCTTAGCTGGGTCCTTTGTGCAGTGAACAGCCTCCACAACTGTCTGCAGACACCCTGCCTCCCTCTACAGTGTCCAAACAAAACTCAACTAAAAAGTAGGTCCATTTCAGAAATAATCCATGGTAAGAATTTTAAGCTTGAGCAACCAAAAAGAAAATCCACAAACATGGCTCCAGAAAGGGGAGGGGAGGGGGAAACAAAACTGCCCTAAAATGGTTTATATCTTAGTGTAATAAAACCAAGAGATTTCAGAACTGGAAGGCTGACAGGCATCTTGAGAGTCATCACCTATTGCAACCCTCCCTTGCAGGAATCCCTTGCACAGTGCCCCCATCCCCTCCCCCACCAACAGTCATCCAGCCTAAACTGAGACACCCACCCTGTGTCTGAGAACTCGGCACCTGAGGACGCCACTCACTCCCCTTCCACACGGCTCTATGTATAAGAAATCCGGACCCCTCTGCACTGATGAGTCCCTGCCTCTAACATCTCAGCCCTGTACTCGGAAGCCACATTAAGTGTAATTGCTTTTCTATGCCATATGACTCCTTAAGTACTGCGAGACGCCTAACCGTGACTCACCCCACCCCAAATTTTTGATTTTCCAGACTAAATAAAAGCACCGTGCTTTAATCCAACCCCTCCTACAAAACTAAGGTAACTGACAGTGTCCTTGAACGAATGTGCAGCTCATCACAGTGACTACAGAGCAGCCGAGAGCTGGGTGAAGAACAGCCTTGCCCCTTACTGAGCGGCACTGCCATGTTTTGGAAAGCAGAATTCCTGGAAGCCTGGCACCGTGGGAAATTGAAGGAAGTCACAAACCCCAGGGACTGTAATAAGACATCGCTGACGTTTTGGCTCACACGCACCAGAGGGTCTTGAGAAGAAAGTGGCCCAGAGACTGTAATGAGCAATAGCACAATGTCCTGCACTTGAAGCCACACAATTATCAGCTGAGATGACTACAGAAAAACCAAGGGGACACTGGCATTTTCCAGTAGAGCATTCTTGGTTGACAGTGAAAATAATGAATAAAACACAACAGAGTAGGAATGGGCTTTATCCAGAAAAACTTGTTCCCTGGAACTGAAGCTAATGCTATTAGACAAGAGGTTTCAGAACAAGGAAAAACCAACAAACAAGATGAAGCGATGCCTACTGATAAAGCTGCAAAGCCCATATCCTAGACATCTTACTGGTGAAGAGAAACAGAGCTCTCTAAAATTAACATAATTGGCCAGGCGGGGTGGCTCACACCTGTAATCCTAGCACTCTGGGAGGCCATAGCAGGAGAATCCCTTGAGGCCCTGAGTTCAAGACCAGTCTGAGCAAGAGCAGGATCCCTCTCTACAAAAAATAGAAAAATTAGCCGGGTGTAGTGGCACACGCCTGTAGTCCCAGCTACTCGGGAGGCTGAAGCAGGGGGATTGCTTGGGCCCAGAGTTTGAGGTTGCTGTGAGCTGTGATGATGCCACTGCACTCTATCCGGGGCTACAGAGCGAGACTCTGTCTCAAAAAATAAATAAATAAAATTAGCGCAATTAGCAGTAATTGTAAACAATGGCTTTTCCACTTGCAAAACAAAAATTTTAACTTCACCTTGACATGCAGAAACAGTGACCAAGAAAACATTAAGTTATGGATTACTCTGTTACAGGACACTGGCTACTCCTACTTTGGATACTTTCTTTTAATGGGAAATCAAGAATTACTTTTACTTTTCTATGAATAGAATTAAATGTGAGAAATAAGTATATCTTTCTTACATAAGGCGTTGTTTTATTGTAACAGCAAGAATCACGTCTGATACCTGAGGGTAGCCAGAGATACTCCCAAGAAAAAAAATGAAGTGGTGAGTGGAAGATCCCACAAAAATATCTATGTAACAAAAAGACAGGAGCCAGCGTCTGTCTGAATCCTTTCTTCAAATGTTTCCAAAGTTTGTTGGTAGTTTCCCCACATAAGAAGTTTTCACTTTTATAATATGATTCAATTAAAAAAATTCTTTTAATGACTGTCCTACAAATCCAACACAGGATTCCTGAAAGAAGGTGCATCCCCATTCATTCATTCATTCATTCAAACACTGACTGAGTGAATCCCTACTATGCGCCAGCACTGTGCCAGGCACTCAAGAGGCAGCATCAGCAACACAGGCGATGCCTTTGCCCTCGTGGAATTTGTCTTAAGATGTCTTTAAGCTATTACCAAAATAAAATTGCTTTTAATTAAAGAGAAGTAGGCCATATTCCAACTTTCAAGGAAGCAGGGATTTGCAATTAAATGAATAAATAACGGCAAAGGCAGGTTTTGTTTCTTTTAATAGATGTGTTGCTAATAAGTGAACGTCAATCTATTCAGGGACTGTTTACTCAAAGACAGTGGACACCCAGGACAAAACGGAGCCCAGTCCAGGCTGGCAGCGGGTGAGCCTGCACTGCAGTGGGATGGCCAGAGCGCAGAGCAGCGCAAACTTTGGGAACCAGTCAGACCTGGCTTTGAACGTCACCTCCACCACAAATTATACAATCTTTGGAAGGCTATCCATCTTCTCCGAGCCTCAATTTTCCTCTATGATTACCATCAGCCATGACAGGAAAAGCAATCGTAAAGATTACTGAGGACTTGCTCCAGAGTTGGCAGAAATAAATAATGAAGAAGTAACAGCTTGAGAGGCTCTCAACTCTTCACAAGGAGCTGTGTCGCAAAGGCTCCCCGGAGGAGTAAGACTGGTCCGAGGCCACAGTGAGGGGCAGGGTGTGCACGCAGAGCGCTGGCATCAGCAGCAGTCATTCCAGACGGGGACAACGGCAGAACTGAAGGCTCAGATCTGATCAGCGGACAGCAAGCTGAGAAAGTTCTCACAGGTGCCGAGTTGAAGGGGTATGGATGATGTTGTCAATGGAGAGTCACAGCTGTGAGCGGGAGGGTGATCTTAGGGGCATTTCCAGAAGATTAACAAGGCAGCAACACGAAGGACAGACCAGAGAGCAGAAAGCCCGACGGCCATTACCACAGTGCAAGCACAAACAGGGCAGCTGGAACAGAAGGGAGGTCATAACTTCAGGAAACTATCATTTTCTCTGGGTGGAAGGCAGGAGAGGAAACTGAGGACGGTAGAAAATGTTTGGAATAGCCAACATCTGTGCAGGAGACACAGCCACAAGAAATACAGTTCTAGGGCACCTGGGCATCCAGGAAGCTAAGCGCCACTTCTGCAGGGCCAGTTCTCTCAGCTCTGCTCTGTTCCCAGCCCACGCTCTTTAGTCCAGGAAAAGGCCCACCGAAAGCGGGTGGGATGGTTTAGGTTGCAGTCTCCAATGTGATCATGAGCACTGCGGGCAGACTGGGTGAGCGGGAGAGGCTCTATCTGGAGGACACATCATGGGCAGTGCACCAGTGTGGGGACCGTAAGGGCAACACGCAGAGCGTGGCCATCCCAGTACTGTGCGCCAGCAAGGAATGTCTTGGAGATCCAGGAAATACAAGTCTGAGAAGGAATAGCAGAAAATGGAGCCACCAAAGATGATTGCAAAGCCTGGGAAAGGCAAAAGAATGTCCCAGATGCTGAAGACACCCCCAAACACTCACTGGGGAAACTTCACCTGACTGCTAACTGTGTGACTGAAATTTCATCTGGGGTCTATCAAAACATCACAGACCTCTTCTGGAAACCAACCCTTTTTCGTCCAAATGGATTATGTCTCACTGTGCCTATCTGGGCCCCAGGAGACTGTGCCCACTATTATTACAGGTAGAAAACCAACCAGATAACTTCAGCTGTCAAGGGACAAGATTTGGGTTCAATTCCTTAGTGACACACTGAGCTTTATTTGGTTACATAACCATAGCATGTACTTCTAATCCCAACTGACTAACATTCTTTTGACTAATAATAGTAATAACAATAATAATGATGTCTATCATTTGTTGAAGAGTCTAAGGGCTAGAAACATGTGAACCCTACGAAGAACATACTGTTGACATATTGGCACAGATGAGGAAACTGACATCATGCACCCCTGCCTGGCCAGGAGAGAAGAGACATCCAATAAAATAAATAAAACCCAAGAAGAATGCCAGGGGTGGCAGTGTGATGTGTGAAGAATCTGGGGTAAGAAATACAGAAATGCTTTTGTCGCCCCCCCCTTAATTCTCCAGGCATGTTCACAGAAGAGCTTTCTTAACAGCAGCTGTGTGTGAAGGATCGAATGGGTTATTAGGGTAAAGACGTTTGAGGAAGAAGAAAGGTGTCCTTCAGTGACTTCAAATGTCTAAGTGACACATCTGGGCAGTGCAGTGAAGGATCCCAAGGTCACATTGTGGCTAGGAGCCCTTGCCTGAACACGTTTGCATTAACTCTTTCAGAAATCTACTGGTGTAGACGTGTGTGTGTGCTGGAGAGGGGCATAATTAAAAAATAGCAGAGTATTTGTGATAATAAGGAAACAAAAAGGAAGGGAACAAAAAGGGTAGGAGATAAAAATGTAAGTCCCTCTTCTTGTGTGGGCCCCAAATCATTTCTTACACTTTGGCAAACTTCAAATCATCCCACATTTTCATTTCTCCAAACAGACGGCTGTATAAATCCTCTCTCTCCTTTACCACCAAGCTGCTGATGGTTCAGGTGATCTGAATGTTGCATGAACTCCGTTGGGCCTCCAGGCTGCTGCTCGTATTAATTACCTTGTGAGTTTGTATATATGCAGTCCCCTACCAACGAGAGTTTATGCCTCCCAAAGAGCCAACCCTGCAAGCTGCAGGGAGACGGTGGGGCCAGTAAGTTGCTTGGGAAAGGGAAACAAAATATCTTCTCAGAGTGAGGTCATCTTCTGGTGGTCACAGGTACAAAGAAGTCTTGTTTCTTATCCCACCTGGGAGTGGGAAGGAGCTGGCATAGAGATTTTTATTTTCATAGCACATTATGTAATTTTGTGTTGGTGGTACGTGCTAACAACTGTCATACTACCCACGATTATATTAAAAATAAGACTGAAATAGAGATTGTTGTGGGCTGTCTTGGGTTTTCCCTCAAAAGTCCTGGTGAAGAAAGTACTGCAGATGAACACAGAGGGCAAGCTTCAGCTGACAGAGCAGCCCGCGCAACTCGAACCACAGCCCAGAAATCTTTCCACTGCAACAAGGTGGACACATCAAAAAATTCTCTCTATGAAACATTCTTTTCTGCAAAACCTGCCTTGACAGAAACTACCAGGTCCCAAACATGTCACGTGTATGAAAAATTCAAATTTGAAAACCTCTAAATTTTGAACAGCAGCACGAGTGTAGACAACAGCTTAATCCGGTCTGATCAAATCCGGACGCTGGTTAAAATTCACCGAGGAAACAGAGGAGAGAAGAAAGATGATCAACTTATAAACTACACTTACACTAGGAGATACTGTGCCCTGGAAACTGAGTGAATAAACTAAATAAACTAAAAATCTTCATGAATACCCAAAGTATCAGGTCCTGCAAAGTTTTAGATTTGCAAACAACTGAATTAAATTGAAGCTTTCCATCCCCTTTCTAAATATGTGGGGATCTTTTGTCAACGCATTCATAAAATTTATCCATTTGCTTTTATTGTTTATATGAACAATTTTAAAAGTGTCAAATAGATCGATCACCTCTTGGGGGGCAGGGCCAACATCGGTTACCAGATTCGGCCAAAGCATTCTTCAAACAAAATCAGGTTTTTTGGTCTCAGTTATACAGGTCATCTTGCCATATGTTTTCTGGAATATTAACATAATGTATATCAAAACACTAAAAGAATCCATAAACACAGACAGTTAAAAGCTCCATCACTTTCAACATCCCATAATTTAATAAAAGTTAAATCCATGGCCTCATAATACCCAGTGTGTCATTTTCAAGTCTCTTGCATCTTAGCATCTTAGAGCAATTGTCTTCTCACCAGTCTACAAAGTGATCCGAGTGCTCAGGTCTACCAATGTTCAGCCATACACAGATACCACTTGAGAACTAGAAGGGTCTTTCCTCCAGGTGGGGTGCAAAGGCTACAACATGCTGATGCACACTTTAAGTTGTGAGTAAATGTTCAACCTACTGCCCAGACTTCCCTTTTCATGGGCAGGCCCAGTTCTTTAATCCAATACTAATTTTTGGTGTTGGCATTTAAAAACTTCTGGGTCAAAGGATCTGGGTTGCTGGGATTTCAGTCAATACATAGGTCAGAAGGACAGGAGGGAGAAGAAGAAAGGCAACCAGCAGGGGGAGGGGAAGGGAATACCAGCCACAAAAAGCAAGGACCTTTCAGTTCCCGAATGCCTTTTTAAGCAATGTTTGCATTCCCACCACTTAGGTGCACCCTTATAAGGCTCCAGTCCTTTGTTTATAACACCGCCAGCTCTCTGACAGGTAGTTTTACATGGTGCAGTACAGGCTCCCAGATGCCTTTTAGAAACGGTTTTGAGAATGACAAGTCACTTAGACACCCACTGCCACAACTCTGTGTTACGAAAAATAACCAACTGAGCATTCCCGACGGGGAAGCTGTCCCCCCTGACGGTGCGATCCTGACTCAACAGAATGGGTGCAGGAGAGGACGCATCGAGAACTCCAGCTTTACAAAAGACCAGGACTCGTTACTGAAAATAGTGTTGACTTGGTTGATGCCTGCTTTTGTTGGCGAATGAGCAAATAATGTTTCGGGTGGGAGCTGCGAGATCACAGGAACGGCCTTCTGGTAAAGCATGTGATCTCAGAGGCCACACATGTTCAGTTACAGTAGAGTTGAACGTGAGAAATGTGGCTCTGGTGTACGTTTAAAGGCCATTTCAAAAGAAACCCAAGCTGGGGCGTCCTTGTCCCACATGCCACGCGGATTCCATGGTCTGGGAGACACTGCCCTGAGTCTCCACGGCAGGTCGACACCATGGTTAATTAAATGTCCACTCTAACAGCAAAGTTCATTATCTAACACTGCAAGTGCAGTTATCGGAATATACTTGATGGGCCAGGGCTGTCAGAAGGTCCTGTCAAACATGTAACAGAGGAAAAGATAAGATGAATTTGCCTTTAATACAGGATTTCTTGTTTAACCAGAGCGCAAATTACCAACCTCAGCCTTGCAAATAGTCTCATCCCCTTTAAAGCTTAATAACCTTAATGAGATACATTCAAGAGTTTTTTCACCTTCAACTATTTTTTGTTTCTTAACACACACGTTAGGTCCAAAATAGTTTCCACTGATGGCAGCATTGAGCTCATAGGGTCCTAACTATGGACTAAGCAGCTTTTCTTTTCCTGTCTCATTTAACTCTCCACAGCAGGTCTGGGAAGACACTACACCTATCCCTAATTTCCAGGTGACGAATGTGAAGTTTAGAGAAAATGATGCAAGAGTTCAAGGTCACAGAGCTAGAAAGTGGCAGAGCCGTGACTCCAAATGGGCTGATTCCACCAGGTTTCAAATAACACACACTGGCTAGACACCCACGAACCTTTACACTATATCACCTCAGCTGCACTCAGGGGGCCAGTGGCCTTTTGATTCCCACAGTTAAGTTCCCACCAGCCTAACCTGCTCACTTGACACTGTAAGCATGGGGATGACAGACCGCTGCCACTATTTAAGAGCTCTTAAAGCGGGATGCATATGGGTCCAAACCAAACCGATCACTGTTTTGAAACAGAAACGACAAACCAGCATTTGGAAAGTGTCCTGAAACTCTGAAGGAAGGACACCACTCTTGTGACCCTGTCACAGTTTAGAAAAGGTCCTTCAATCTACTCTCTCATATAAACCTCTCCATTGCCTTGGAGGCAGGCGGGGCTGGTAGGAACTTCCCTCCCGTGCAAGTAAGAAGCGTCAGCCCAGAGGAAGGAGGAAGGGGCCAGCCACACCACCAAGGGCAGTCAAGGTCTTCTGACTTCCGTGATGTGTTCCCTGTGTTTGACTTTTGTTAGGCAAAGGGACCTTGTCAATTAATTCGTCCCATGCCTACATTTCTGTGTAAACAAAACAAGAAAACCAAAAAGAATATTTGAAGAAAGTAATTTTTAAATCAAGAAGAGTCCACACTCTACATATTTTTCTCAGACTGGTTTCTGATTCACACATGAAAATCCCAGAGTTTCCTTGAGATCGATGGGGGTGTAGTTTTTTTTTCACAAAAGCAGAACTCAAAACTCTTAACCATCCCAGACCACACCTCCCAGTATCCTTGATAGTTTCATTAAGCTAAGGATGTGAGGCTGTTGAATTTGGGGCCAGAATGAGGTCACCAGACCCATCTCCTTAAAGTGCGTGCTGGGGTTCGGGAGGTTTTTACCACAGGCGTTAAAGTTTAGGAGTAGCTGTTAGTTCTTAGCTGGGTTCCTTCCCTGCCTTAAACCATAAAAGTACTGCAAGTAGAATGGATATAGAACTGACATAACTTCCAATATCCCCAGATTTCCCATCTAAAAATGCAGTCATTTCTCTAAAACTGTCAATAGCGTGGTGATTTGGCATGAGCATCTCTTACAATCAGCAGAAATCTACTAACTCCCTCCCCAAAGGTCCATTCTAAACAGTGATCCACAGTGACACAGGGGCCCGACTTTGATTTCTGAATAATTTGACTAGGAGCAAGTAAAGTCACAACAACATTAAGCGCAATAACTTTCTACCCCCTTTTTGGTTTCCAACATGAAACTTGCTGAAATAAAACCTGACAGCCCAAAGCTCCCTGGGATGTGTTCCAGATGAACTGAGTCATCCACACTCTCACACACACACACACACACGCCCTGAACCCTCACATGGACAGAGAGAGTTGTTTCCACCTGTACTTGACAACCCAGTGCCCTGGGTCTCAAAGCTGAGGGCTGCCTATGAATGCAACTTTACATTTAATTTGGGGGGTATGCTAATTATGGAACGGGGGGGGGGCTAAGGGGGAGAAATGCTGGCGACATTTTGACTTTCGCAGCCCCACTGCCCTGATTAAAAAATATCAGCTTTCCATCTGCAAGACATTTCTAAGGTGGACTCCTTACAAATTGTTAAGGTGCAATTTGTGCACAGTTAGTTCTTTGTTTAATCGAGAAATCTGCCTGAACTCTGATTGGGCTGATTTCCCTAAGGCCAGGAGTGAAGGTTATTTCCTTACGCCTTTTGGGAGCAGCAATCTCTCTAATACGTTTCTGAATTATTCCAGACTATGCTGAGGCTGAACATGAGAACAAAGCCTGGTTCCACAGCAGAAAGACTAACTGAACTCCCAGCTGGGAAGGTTTAGGCAGAGATTTATAAGTACAAACACTGAAGAAATTTGCAAGTAATTGCATGTATTTGCTTTCCGTTGTGGGATGCAGTAAACCAGTATTTATTAAAATACATCAGCAAGGTACTGTTTATTACCCCCTTTCCTTGATGCCTTGTAAAGGGAAATAAAGTGTTTGGCTCTTTTCATTTCTTTACATTAAGGGGCCAAAATAGTATTTCAAAGAATATAAGGAAGAAGCTGAAATTGGACACATACTCTGAATGGCTATGACCTCTTTCTTTACGTGGAATTGAAGCATGAATGTGGCTCTAGATCTGTTGTCCTGATTTAATCTTGTAAAGCTTAACTTTTTTCCTAAATTACTAAGTTTCCATGAATCCATTATTTGGAAATCAACAATCGCCACTTTCTCCTGTGGAATTTCTGTTCTTGGTCTTGCATTGCAGGCTGCAAACCTAAGTGCTAAGTCTGTACATGTTCAGGCTCAAAACATTACAGATTAACAAAGGAGTGACTTAAACAAACCACCACAACAAAAAAAAGATATTATGCCCACTGGCTCCCGTGTGTGAATTCCTGTGCCGTCAGTTACGTTGGGTTTTAATTTGGCAGTAAGAGAAGGTCAGGAGAAACCAAACAGATGATAATCCTTCCTCCTTCGCCTTTGATCACGGCCCTTCACCTGCTTCAGAGCTCCCCTTTTTAATGACAGACCCAATGGCTCTACAGGATACTCCAGCACAATGAGTCTCAGACTTCAGCTGCAACAGCCCGACCTAAAGAGCTTGTTAACACAGGCTGTTGGGCCCCAGCAGTTTCTGATTTAGTAGGGCTCAGGAAGGGTCCCAGAATTTGCATTTCTAACCAGTTCCCTGGGGATGCAGATGCTGCTGGTCTTGGGAACACACTTTGAGAGATGCTGGTCTACCCGGTAAATGGGCAAGATTTGGTACAGTGGAGCTAAGAGGTAGTAATCCTCCCCCCTCAAATAGCAAATAACGACAACTCGATTGCATTTCCTCCTCTATGGTGAAACACCTAGTAAGATAATGCATATTATTTTAGTCAACAAATGTCAATTGTTGCCCGCTGAAATAAATGGTTGACAACAGTTCCTGCAGTCCCTGCCCCTTCTTCCACACTGGTCTTTGCACTACGTTTCTTTCCGTCTGAGGTCCCCCAAGGTAGTCCCCTAAGGATCTTGATGGGACCACCAGGCTGGGGAGCCAGAGCTTCTGGTTTGTACGTTTGCTCTTCTAAGGACTCTGCAGGACCCCTGCACCCCCACTTCCCCCTCCCCCATCAGCAGTGCAGCCACGGTGAGGTGGGCGTGAGGATTACACACAGGGCCCCTGGCACCACACCTGGGAAGCAGTAGGCGCTCACTGAATACTAGCTGCTATTATTTTAGAATGATAACCATTAAGAGTAAAATCAGAGCCCAATCACAGAAGCTGGTGTGCGCATCTCTGTTCCCTAGAGGCCGACAACTCAGCACGGCAACTCCAATTTATCTTAATTTTAGCATTTGTAATTAATAAGTCCCAGATCTTAAAAAAGAGGTACCAAGTAGTCAAAGCAAGTGGAAGGCTTCTGAGACCAGCACTAACAATGGCAGCCAGGCCCCTCCCCAGCGCCATGCAGAGGCCTGCGTCCCCGCTGCGTCAGCACCTGTATCTTTAGAACAGAGAACACAACCAAGCTATCTCCCAACGTCTGTGACATGAAGACGAATGAATTAGTGACCAGAGGAATATTGAAATGAAAAATGCTATTAGATAAAAAATAAGCCAGGCAAGAAAATCAGATAGCGTGCTTTTAAAATAAACAAACACAAAAAAACTTAAAATATTTTATAGAAAATGCTCTCGCTTTTACATAGCTTTTCCAATGATAAAACCATCACTTCCAGATCACACAGAATCAGATTTTCTAAGATTTCTATTAGAGAAGAAACATGAGGTCTGTATGCGTGACCACAAGTCAGCTAAAAGTGACACTGCTGGGACAGGGAACGACACTGCGCTGTGCCTGAAGTGTGCAAACTCAAATCACTTAAGAGAGCTAAGAGCTTCATGCCAATAACAACTCTTATGACCAAATACCCACCGGGTGCCAACATATGAGCCAGGTGCTTCACAGACCGGCTCTACCCTCACACGAGCCTCTGAAGCAGGCACCTGGTGTAAGAAAACTGAGGGGTAAGCCGGGCGCGGTGGCTCACACCTGTAATCCTAGCACTCCGGGAGGCCGAGACAGGAGGATCGCTCAAGATCAGGAGTTCGAAACCAGCCTGAGCAAGAAGAGTGAGACTCCGTCTCTACTAAAAGTAGAAAGAAATTATATGGACAACTAAAAATATATAGAAAAAATTAGCCGGGCATGGTGGCGCATGCCTGTAGTTCCAGCTACTCAGGAGGCTGAGGCAGAAGGATTGCTTGAGCCCAGGAGTTTGAGGTTGCTGTGAGCTAGGCTGA
>CAUYMX010088956.1:0-11034 GCA_963573855.1 Lepilemur septentrionalis | reverse complement strand
GCTGATGGTCCTCCCCACTGAGTGCTCAGTTCTCAGGTCTCCCTCGAGACGTCCCTGAGCAAAGGTCTCTTTGGGAATGTTGAGTCTCTTGCTGGCTGACTGGCGTCCCAGCTGCAGTGGGGTGGGGAAAAGGCTTCCCTGGAGGGCTTTGAAAAATAATCTGAAAAGAGCACATTAAAAAAAAGTTAGCTGTTGCTGCAGGTGGTGCCTTTGAGCTTCCTGAGACTCACACAGGGCAAAAGCAAGGCAAGTGTTCTCGGAGCTCACTCGGGACTCAGGGGCACCAGCCACCTCTGATACGCACCTGGGTAGCAGTGCGGCGACAGGCGCTATGAGGCAAGTCAAGTAAAACACAGGGTCGCCCAGTAGCGTCTGCATAGTCCAATAAGGGTTGGACGGAGGGTAGCACGCCGCACAAGAAGCATTGTAAATCAAAGCCACAGTGAAAAACAAAAGGATACTGAAGCCACAAGTGATCCAGTTGAGCCAGGTCTGAGGGGGAAAGAGAAAGAAAGGGCTTTTATTTCAACTTAGAAGTGACGATGACGACAACAAAAATGCACCAGTCATCAATGAATGGACGTTGTGTTCTCAGGGCTTAGTAAAAACTGGGGTCTTTCTCGCCGGTGGCTGGTGGGGCTCAAGGAAGCCTCAGGAACCTGTGGAGCAGCCTAAGACACACACAGGCCGTGAGCAGCATCAGGTGGGAGGGCAGGATGAGAGGGAAGGGGCGGGTGTGGTGGAGAAGGAGGGAAAGAAGGGGGAAGCAGCAGAGCGCTGTCCGGGTGCCCCACGCACCAAAGGCTTGGGTATGTGTCATTTTCTTTCTCATCACCCTGGGGTAGGCTTTGCAGTCTCTTGGCTGCTCAGAAATACCTCCTAGGTCTCATGGAACCTGCAGGAAAGTGTAGGCCCTGCAGCATCACCACCCTCTGGGATGTGACCGAGCAGGTGACTCTTACCCAAGTTCTGGTTTCAATACCCAGGTGCAGTAGGAAGGTGAACAGCGCGATGGCCGTGATGGGGGTCCCCCAGGTGAACAGGTCCACGTCCGAATTGTAGTAGGCCTGAAAGACAGCAGCATCTGGCATCCGTGGGTCCCTAGGTGCAGCTTATGGGAAAAACTGTGCCAGGTGCCAACTTACCAGGTAAGGAATGAAAAAGCAAACCAGGCTCTGGAAGGCAGCATCGACCATGTTTAACCAGAACGTTTGTGGTCGGTATTCCTGGGACACAAAAACAAAGCAAGGAGATTACAGGGAAGTGCATGGTGTCCACAGCTCTTTGTTCTTTCCTATGGGTTTGTCTTCTTAATTCCCATTCAAAATAAACCACTCTTTTCTTTTGCTTGCTTGCTTTAAAAAAATCCCTACCCAGGCCTCACTGATTATCTGTGACTCCGTGTGGGCTTTCCTTAGGCTGTTGGAAACTCCGGGAGTGGAGATAGTTCTCACTCATTACACTTAACACACTAGAGAGTCAAGCAGACAGCATCCATTTTTCTCCTTCCACAAGCCAGATGCTAGAATTTTAACAGTTTGTCCAGGGTTTCCATCTAAAGGGAGACTTGGGGACTAGCCATTTCCAGAAGGTTAACTCAGAGGGCAGGAGACAGGGGCAGAGACTCAGGAGCGTTACCTCCATGTTCTGGCCACTCCTGTAGAGCTGCGGCTTGGTCAGCAGCACGTGGGCCGGCACGTCCTTGTCCAGCACCCCAGTCACGAGCTGGGGAAGCGATGAGAAGAGCAGATTGAAGAAGATTAGATACCACTGGTCAATCATGGCAGATGCAGAGAAGCCACAGTAAAACTGGAACCAAAACAGGAGGCCCACGAACATCTGAAAGCAAGGAAGGAAGAATGAGAGCTTTAGTCGTGCTCAGCCAAGGGGGTCTGAGAGTTCTGCAGAGGTTTACTGTAAACAGTGAATGCATAGACAGCAATTTCTTCCAAAGACATCCCTAACCTCGAGCCTCGCTGCTGGCCTCTGCCTCCCCCCAGCCCCTCATTCTCTTAGGCACGAAGGGCTGGCAGAGGGAACTGGAAATTTCTAGGAAGGATGATGGTTTGTGCCTGAAGAGCCATAGATCATTAACATAAAACAAAATCACAGCTTGACAAGGGGTCTACAGCTGCTCACGTTTCAAGAGAGCCTGGGACTTCCTCCCTAGTACCCCTCCTCCATTTGTGACCCCAGACAAATCCTATCTGTGGCTACATCTCGGATCCTATCTCCACTTTAGTCACACGCTCTTTCTGATGAGGAGCAGTGGACAA
The DNA here is from genome assembly GCA_963573855.1 of Lepilemur septentrionalis. NCBI lineage: Eukaryota > Metazoa > Chordata > Mammalia > Primates > Lepilemuridae > Lepilemur > Lepilemur septentrionalis. Next base: position 8,758 of record CAUYMX010088956.1, on the reverse strand, counting down.
TTCCTTCCATTGCAAGGACAATGACCATATCAACCTTGCTGCCTTGACCAAGCCCTTGTTATCTGCTGGGCACTCTGCCGGAGGGTGAGTTATAGACATTATAAATAGGAAAGTGAGACCCAGGGAGGCTGAAACAGCCTTCTTGAGACCCAGCTCAGTGGGCTGGACCTCTTTTCACTATCATTAGACCCCTAAATATCCATGGCCTGAGTGCATTTATGGGGGGGCACACGGCAATTTAGCAGTTGCAAAGCATCCTTAAACTTGGTAGCTGTGCAACTTGGCACAGATCATTTAAGCCCTGTCTGCCTCAGTTTCCTCATCTGTGACATGAGCATATCAATGACACTTAGCCATGGGGTGGTTGTGAGGATTAAAGGACCTAATGCATTTAAAGTACTCACCGGAGTCTGTGGCACACTCCAAGTGCTCATGCATGGCATGTTGTTAGTGTTAGTAGTTACTTCCCTTGTTTGAAGTTCAAGCAGGGCCAGTGTTCTTACCCCATTTAGAGAGATTCAGTTTCCAGGATGTTAAATGACTTGATTATGATCATGGTGTGAGTAATGAACCCAACCTGTTCAACCACGACTGGGGTGGGTCATGGCCTGGGGGGAAAGGCACAGTCTAAAAGGAAACATGGTAACAGTGGACGAACATTCTCTGCTGGGCACCCCAATGCCTGGGTTTTGGGTCTGGAACTGCAACTATCTACCTTTTTGACCCTGACTCAGTTACTTAACCTCTCTGAGCTTTTGGTGTACTGACCTGAAAATGGCTTCTTGTGATGATCATAAGAAACGATAATCTATGTTGATAAAACCTACCACGACATATATCCTCCAAGTCCCGTTTCAAGCTATGATTTAAATCTCTTAAAATGCAACTTGCCCCCTACACACTAAAAACTGACAAATCTGGATTTTTCTTCCATTGACTTTCTTCCCTTTCTCACTCCTACTCTGACTTTCTCTCACCCACCCCTGTGGGCTTGGCCTCATGAGTCATCGGTGAGCAAATGGAGCCAAGCTCAAGAGGAAGAAAAGTACTTAGATAACTGAGGTTTTTTTCCCCTGTAGTACCAAAAAGCTTTCTTCCTAAACCACGGTTGCTATGGAAACTTTTCTTCTCTGCTCTTTATTGGAAAGGATGGCCAACTTATTCCTAAAACTAATGAATTTCTCATTTTAGGGGCACAGTGATTATCCTTGCACTCCTCACATGGATTAAAACTTGTTAACAAAGACTCTGCATTTTTATGGAATAAAAACAGGGGCCCCCTTGTCCCTCCTGTGTCCTCCAGGGAAGAGGGACTCAGGGTGACAGGCAGGAGACTGTGCCAGTCCAGGTGGCCACTTGGGTCTTTGTTTGTATCTGAACTGCTGAACAGTTTGGCCTGCGTCATTCTCACCATCCTCACTCTGAGCTATTTTAATTGGGAATTACAGAGATCAGCTAGCTCAATTCACGCTTTGCTTTTGAAGATAAAAAAAAAAAAAAAATACAAAGGCAGCAAATATCTTGCTCAAGATCCCACAGCTAATGGGTTATGGAAACGGGGCTGGGACTGCACCCCGCCCGCAACCCCACTCCCCTGTCCACTCCTTTGGGAGCTGGGAACCTCTTGGCTTGCAATTGTGCTCTTGAGGTCTCTCTGTGCTGGGGAGTCAGTGCCAGGGTGTCGGGGGAAAGGACCCATGAACCAGCAAGCAGGGGCTGCGGGGTACAGGCTTCTGCAGACACAGTCCCTGGCAGAATCTAATCTGAATTAATTTCCAGGACCAAATCTATCAAATTAGACATGCCCTGATTGGTTCTGAGAATCAGTATTCATTTACTAGAAGACACTTTGCAAACTGGGCGAGAGTGAAGGGGCGGAAGAGGTGGGGAAAGAAAGGCAGGTGTAGCCTCCGGAGCAAACAAGAACATGAATGAGTGGTGCGTTGATGGCAGCACAGAGTTAGCTAAATAGAGACTTTTATATGGAATTGGAAAAAGAATACACCTATTAACTTATTTTATTTTACTCTTTTCAAAAGAGTACAGGATAGTCTTGACATTGGAGTTCTGGTGTCAAGACAGCTACACTTATGGGATTACCCTGGAAGGTCACTGATCCCAAGAGTTTATTTATTTTATTTCCTTGTTGTACATTCAGCTGTGAACTATCAGAGGCAGGAGCCAGAAGTCGCAACCCAGCAACTCCTCAGCAAAATATCTAGAAATCTCTTTAAAGTGGGGCAAGGTTCTTAGACGGCCACGTGGTCCAACCTGCAGGGCTATGAAGAGGCCCATCTGCCAAAGATGTAGTAATGACAGAACTAGGAGTTAAGCATCAAGAGCCAATGAAATGGGTCAGGGACCTGTAGTCACAGCCCCTAGAGAGACAGAATTGTTCCCAGCCAACATGGCTGTGATTTCAAGGAGGGTCAATTTAGCTACAGACTGAGGTGGCCAGAGAGGGACCTGCCTGCCGTGCAAGCCCAGGAGAGTGTGGCAAGGCATGGCAGGCAGTCCCCTTCCTGCTTGGGCCAAGTATCCCTGACACAGGGACTCCCCACCTGGCCTGGTGTGGGCATGTTCCGAAAGAGGCCATTTGGTGTGGGAATCACAGCGGGACTAAGTCCCTGATTCTGGTCCCAGGACCACCAGGCATACTTCTGCTTATTTTGTGATTGTCACTGTCTACTCTAGAGGAAGTGCTGGTTAGGGGACTCCCATTTGCACAGCCCCCAGCAGCATGTGCTCCTGGGAAGCACGTGGACGGTGTGGTTAAGAGCTTCGGAGCAGGTGGCAGTGGCCTGGGGTGAAGGCAGCCTCGAAGACTTAGCTGTGTGACCCTGCACAAACTGCTGGCCTCCTGATTCCATGACTTCTTGTTCTCAAGCTGTAAGTGGACTTTCTAGTGTTACCTACCTGTTTCCACCATCGCTCCCTTCAGAGGTGCAGCTGCTCTCACATGCCCATGAGTTAGACTCTGAGCCCAGGGGGTGCAGGGCCAGGCCAGGACTGAGGGAAACTCACAAAGGCCAGGAGGATGGAGCGGGTGGGAGGTGTGGGGTGGCCCGCCAGCCTCTTTCAGGTGATGGGCCTGCAAGCCTTGGGCCTTTCCAACCAAATAAAGACAGGTGTCAAATACCTACCGTGTTTTTGTAGAAGAAGTACAGCACCATGTTGGCTAGTCGGGAATAGCACCAATGTCCGTGAACAATCAAGAGTCTCTCCAGGTAGCGGAATCTCGGCACGGCAAAGTCGCTGGCCATCACTGCCTTGAAAGGGAGAGGCATGCCTGTTACTGGCACGGCGGTGCCTCCCTTGGCTAAGGGCTGTCCTCTCTCCCCCAAAATGCAAGGCCAAAACACAGAAGGAAAAATCCAGTTTTGAACACAGTGCGAGTGTGGCTGCCCGAGGCTTGCGTCACCATCAGCCCCTTACTATCCAATTTACAATTCAACCTCGCCAAACACGGGGGCTCAGGGATGTCACCATATAGGAGTCATTCAGGGTTTCAAATATATGTAATTGAAGGGTTTTAAAAGGTTTTGCTTTTTATTTTTCATGCTGTTTTTTAACAAGTCAAAAGACATAGAGATGCATGAAGTTTCTTTTTCTACCCTCGGAGGTTGTTTTCCTCTAAATCACACCACAATCTCCGCTCAGAGAGGAGCTGAAGCTGCTCCTTCTGTATGCAACAGAGACAGACTTTGGTCATCCTGGGAGGTGCATTTTGGGTCCTTCTCCACAGGAGCCATAGGTGATGGCAAGGCCAGGGCCACAGCTCCTCTGGCCTCCCGTGTACTCCATCCCTGGACACCGGCTGTGGGCAGTGGACAGAGAGCAGGAAGGAGTGGAGACAGCATGTTTCCTTTATGGATCAGAAGGACACCTGAACTTCCCCTGCACTTCTCTGAGCATCGTGCTTACACAATTAGGCTAACTGGGCCAGACAAACACCATCAAAATGATACTTTTTGTCCCCAGAATAATTTGAAACCTCATTATATGATGAATTTCTTTATTTGGAAACAAACAAACAAACAAACAAAATGGCAGAAAGAGCTAGATTTCTTACCTTCAGAGGATTATTCTACATAAAAACATCAATCTGCCTTTAAAATTTAACTGATCTCCCTATATACAAATAGCACACAAACAGTAAATTATGCCCATGTGGTAGGCTTGAAATGGAATAACATCATTAAACACAATCGAAAAGTTTGAAACCTTAGAACATCAATCTCCTGACCCAAACGCTCCCAGCTTTTCTGGAAATTCCATGAGAGCCAGAACTGGAGATGTTGTGACCACTCTGTACCCCTGGTCCCCAGTCAGCGCTCGGCTCTGCGGGGTGCGCAACACACACAGAGGACCAGATGAGCCCAGGAAGACCGAGCTCCTCGGGAGCTGCAGAATCTCCTGCTCACTCCCTGCTTGGGACGGCCTCCCCCAGCTTGGCTGTGCCGGGGAGCTCCTGACTCCTTGTGGCTCATCTCTAGGGGCTCAGCTCTGACCCCTGACATCCCTGCAGGACACTGCAGGCCATCTCTCAAAGGGTTCAGCAGTGGTCCTTCGCTTAGTGGACTAAAATGCAAGCAACAGGGACCTAGTTACCTAGGAAACCTGAGCACGTAGAACAATAAGAAAGGACATCAAGCCTTGTCACCATTGTATGTAGCACATCCCCAATAAAGACACGCAGCTTTAAATAGATACAGAAGCGCCCAGCAACATTCTCCTGGCAAGTTATACGCATCCAAAGCTACATCTCCACCTGCTTGGCATCCCCATCATCTCTCTCGCAAGTCCCAGGGCCCGGGCCTGGCGCTCCCATCCTGGGGAAGGGAGCAGGGCTGGAGGCTCAGGCTTCTCCCCAGCCACACTCTGAACATTCCCATCTTTGATACAAAAGATTTTCACTTGTCGAATTTCTCTACCCACGAAGCTGGAGGCACTGCCCTTGTCACCTTTTCACTATAGAAAATAGTGAAAATGGGCAATGTTGACAAAGTCAGAATGAATTAACTGTTTTGTTCAATCATTCAGCAAATGTTTCTTGAGCTTCCCCCTGTGCACGGCGCCGTGAAGACAAAGAGTGAGTCAGATGTGGGCTCCATTTTCAACTTCATGAAGGAAGGAAAAATGTATGAGTAACAGAACACAGTGATTTAAGTCTGGCAAAGGCAGGAGGACGGCAAGGAAAGTGCTGAGGATGGGCCCAAGATGGAACTACTGTGCTTCTCGCTTGGCACCTACCATCCGACTGTTATTTTAACATCAAGTAAGAAAATTCATGGGCGCTGCAGAGGCCTGACACATAGTAAGTGCCCAATAAATAATTACTGATTGAATGACTGAATCAGTGAACGAATCAAACAATCAATAAAGGGTGGTCAACATCCTGATGTTTACAAGGACACTGGACAAATTGTTCCCTAAAGTATCTACCACGTTAAAAATGCTGTGATTCAAGCCTAACCAAATGTTGGAAATGGCTGTAATATTACATCCAAAAGAAGCACACTTTTAATGAACTCATTTCAACATCTGAATCACACGTCGAGAACAGACAGTGACAGATGAAAAATGCAGAGCTGAGTTTTCACGTGAGTCAAGATGGCTACATTCCATTTTTATGGTGACACCAGGTGTCCACCCACAGCAAAATCATTTTTTCAAATGGTATCACCAAGTGTCCAGGAATAGTAAAAAGCACCTTCGAGGGATGAGCCATCAAAAGCCAGACAGAAGGCGATGACTCACCCTGCCTCTCTCTGAACCACTTATTTCACAAAAATACACTTGTAACACAGGAAGATGTGTTTATCGCACATCGCTTCATAAATAAGTTCAGTGGTCATATTGAATGAACATCAGCTATGTTTAGGGCAAACCCTTTAGCTTTCTCAGACAGAGCCCAGAGGAAAGTGGGACAGCTCACGATGTGACAGGACAAGAGGCCAACAGGGCCACTCGGTCCCACAGGACAGCTGATAGGTCTTTACCTGCATGCCCTCCTGGCCCGAGATTCCCACACCCACATCTGCCACTTGGATCATGCTGACGTCATTGGCTCCGTCACCTAGAAACAGCACAGGCGGGGAGAACTGTTTGAGTTGGGATGCACAAGGTCAAATCAACTCTATGGCTTTTCTTGGGGTCCTTGTGGGACTGAGTCCTGTGAGAGAGCTTCTGGGAAGACCAGGGAAAAGACAGGGTGGCGTCTGTCCCTGGAGAATTGAGTTAAGCAGTCAGAATACAGCATAGTGTGAAGTCTGGCACTGCCAGCGCTCTGAGGGATGTTTCAGAAAGCAGGTTGGTGCCAGGCCACCTGCTCATGTGGCAATCGCTCTACAGTGTTGGCTCTTAAATGCTGATAAAGCCCTTACCATGTGTCTGGCGCCATGAAGGATGCCACCATCATCTTTGTCATTACTATAGTGACTGAACTACTCCAGTCAGGGAGCCAAGGATACTCAGTTCACACTGACAGAGCAGTTTCTAAACCGAAGGAAGTGGGTTACCTGCCACTCAGCAAACTACAGAGCTCTTTCTGTACACTGGCGACCAGCCAGTGTAACAGTCATGTGTTCACTTCTGGGCCCTCTGGGGGTGAAATAAAGGAGAGTTTCTATTTATTCTGTCAAGCTGTTGACAGAAAATGTTTAAGAACACCAGGGGCAGGTCAGAGGGCATGGCAAGGCAAGCAGAGACATGCAGTAACCGTTCTTGGAACTGGGCAGCAGAAGGGTCAAAGCACAGCAAACATCCCAAGCTGCACAAATGGCCAAAGGGCAGACATACAAAGTTCAGAGTGATCCATGCCTTGGCTATAGGCTGTCTCTTTCCTGTGATTTTCCTGTTCTTTATTATGTAAGTCTCCTAACATGGGTGATCAGGCAATATTTGACAAACTGAAATGTTGTGAAGCAATAAAAATCTGCACAGCCTTCTCCAGAATGGCCCATTTGAAGTGAGCTGTGGTGCACAGTGATGCTTTCTATGTTAGAAACCGCTGGACGCTGAGGAGTAGGCACATGATGTTTACTTCGTGAGCACAGCAATACGCTAACGTTCTGATGGGCCATTATTCGTTCTTTGCCTTTTGATATGCCCTTTTTGTTTTTTCTTTTCTTTTTAGCCAGCCACGACTTTCCTTCCATTTTGTAAATGAACACCAGACACCAGAAATCAAGTGGCTGAGCCAGACACTGACCAGGTGGGAATAATGTGGTTGATCATTCATGTCTTACTCCAGCTGCCACTGTGCGCACATTCCTGGTACCAACACTGATGCTCAGAGGGCGAGGGTGGGTGGTGAGAGGTGCCAGCCAACCTGCAGACCCTCCTCAGCTCCTGTCTAGAGCACTTGCCAGGAAACTGGAAGGCCACCCCAGGCACATAAAGCCACTCAAGGGAGGGACCCATGCCTAGAGGAGCTGCCTGTCTTCCCTCAGTGTGGACCAGGGGCTGTGGCTGTTCACTTCCCTCCTGCCTCCTGGGCACATGCCCGTGCCCACCTGTGCACTCTCCTGAGGGGATACCACAGCCCTCAGGTGTGCAGGGCCAGGTATCCATGATGAATGCGCTCTCTCCTCCTCACCCCTACATCTCAGGCTCTATGGTGGTCTCCTCAGGCAAGGTGAGGTGCCCAGTGTAATAGGGCAGCAATCCCCATTTCAATAAGCAGGGCTGTCACAGACCCTTTGCAGAAAACACTGCAATTATTGCTGATTGACTGATTGGTGAGGATACTTTATGTCAGAGCCAACTCTCACCTGGGGTAGATTATATTTACAGGGAGATCAAATTTGGTGGCATCTGGGGATTGTGGCCATCACCTCTTTCCTGGGCTTCACCAGGTGGTGGCACTGCTGAGTCCCTGAACCTGTGCTGAGACGCCACCTGAACCAGAAGTGGGTGGAAGAGATGCTCTAATAGGAGGCAGGTGACCACCACCCCATCTCGGAAGAGGAGGCCTGAATGCTCTCCAGGCCAACAGTGTCTGAAGGAGAAGCCACCATTAGATACACAGCCCTCAAGTAAATGATGTAAAATTGAGCAGTGATTCATATTTTAGGATGGGCTTATTTAATTAGACGCTTGGAATGATCAGCAAAGTTCTGCTGACAGGAGGCAATGGAAATGTGGATCACCACCAAGTCTCAGGATCCTTATGGCATTATATGTCCTAGGACCCCCGGAGACTCACTGAGGCCGAAGCACCTGCAAAGGGCCTTCATTCTAAGTGTGCCTGGGCTAAGGCTGAGTGTGCAGCAGCCTCTGCTGTGGCCTGGTTTGCCTGGGACTGGAAGATCTCTAATGTCCTGTCTCCCAAGAAACAGTATAAGCTCTACCCCATCTTCTTAAACTCGCAATGTATTACCTTGCAATGTATCTGTAACTGCTGCTGCTGTATTTTGTGGCTTTCCAATGTGAGATTTACATTCAGACCATGCTGCCTGCTTTAGCATTTTGGGTATGATTTTATAAATAGAAAAAACAAAAAGGAAGCATTTTCCCATCTTATGGTGTACCATGGAAGGGTATTGGAAATTTGGGTCGTGCTGGGAGAAAGCAGCTGATGGGGACGGCTGCAGGGGACGCCTGGATACTTGCCTATGGCCAGGGTCATGGCCTTGAGCTTGCTTCTGACCAGCTTCACCACCATACTCTTCTGCAGAGGTGTTGATCGACAGCAGAGGACTGACCGGCATTGTTTGGCAAGGAAGAGAAACTTGTCCTCCAGGTTTTTCTCGAG
>CAUYMX010088955.1:0-13929 GCA_963573855.1 Lepilemur septentrionalis | reverse complement strand
CTGAATTAACAAAAAATAAATCATTTTTCATGAGCATAAAATTAAATTATGTCACTGAAGAAAATGTGTATTCCTTTTGTCATTTTTATATATATGGACATATGTAATATATATACATTTCTGGATAATGTACTATATTATATGCAAAGTGGTATGTCTTTTGTTTTCATGAAATATTAATATTGCAAGCACTTCTAGATGCTAGTTATAGCTTCTATAACTATTTAACAGTAATACATCTTGATGACTATGGATTCTGGTGACCAGCTGCTGGCAATAGCTCTGTAGTTGTCTGGTGGCAGGACCCCAAAGCTCTTCTCTCTGTACCAACAGTTGCTTCCAGGAACTCTCTGTAGTTTACCATAGTCATAACACTTTTAAGGTCTTGTTTCTTCCTGATGTTTCTAGCCACATGAAGCAGTCCCTGATCCCTTGGTTTGCCTGTCCAGTGACACCACTCACTGTACCCTCTCTAGCCTATTGCTTCTAAGGAAAAGTACTGTACTGTGCATTTCTTTCAAATTCCCCAAGAGTGTACCCAAAAAACACTTAGTATAATGCAAAATTATATATTCTTACTCTCTTGACTTCTTTTTACGTTGTGTAAACTTAGATCCTTTTTTGTTGATATTATATTAGCTCATGGTGAGATTTCCTATCCTCCAAAGTGTATGTCTTCCCAAGTCCTTCCTTGTAGAGCCAACAATGACCTCATGGAGATTTCTAGATTGAAATTTTACATGGATGTGACAACTCTGCATTTATCTTTCCTTGCACTATCTGCCTATTTCTCTGATGAGGCACTATGTACAAATGGAATTCCAAATACATCCAAGATTTTCTCATAGTTCCACAAAGTAGATATGCAGACTAACAATTATGAATAGCCTGAGTTTACAACGAGCTTTTCTTTCAAAAAATGGTACTCTAAAGGGATCAACACTTTTATAACTGTCTTATGTTCTCTAGCATAGCACTGTTGTGGGTCTTTGGAAGTGGTCCTGTACTGAGCAATACAAGGACTTATAAGCTCTCTGTTCTTAACATTTGAGAGAAAAAGTAAATTGAATAAATAAGTGTGCAAAGGACAGACTCAAATACGCATCAAATTTTGCATGTTAGTGGGGAAAGCTGCCAAGCATTTATGATGCATTTTAATTAGATAGAATAATGGACATACAAAAAAGCCTAAGCTCAGCAACAGGAAGAGTTTTTGTCTATTTAGATCACTAATGTAGTTTGGACACCTGAAAGAGTTCCTAGCACAGGCATGCCAAAGCAGGCATACCCAAATAATTTGTAAAATGATGAAATATTGATGTAAAGAATTTAGCTTACTAGATTCTTTCAAAAAAGTTTCATAGGTGTTTTCTTCAGCCCCTCTTCCTATCACCTAATATTTTCTTATTACCTGAAATATGGTCTAACTTTGCATAAAAGGGAGAAGAAAAAGTTTTCCCTTTTTGTATGGTCAAATAGAACATTAGGAATCTAAAAAAAAATCTGTAGATAGATCCATATGGAATACAACCATTAATCTTTCTCCATAAATTTTCACCTTTGAATGAAACATCTTTGAAAGGAAGCACATAAAAACATGGCTAAAGAAATAGTATTCATTTTCCAGAATATTTTTAGCCTTGCCATATTGCCATATAAAGTGAAAAATCCATTGCCCCCTCCCAGATACGTTGTTCATTATTTATAATTAGACTTTTATTACAAGTAGATATTCTCAGAAATTGCATTACATTTCATATTAATACTAAAGAAATAATTTATTACATACAGAGCACCCCAAACTAGTTATGGCTCCATGCTCTTACTGTTGAAATATACTCAATACATTAGATTAACTGTTCATACACTTTATATATTGCCTTGTTATTTTTATACAATATTCACACATACTAGTTTTCCATATAGCAGTCTTGGAAATAATCACTTTCCTTGTCACTTAAGACAAGTGAAAACTTTGATTTAATTATTTTATTATTAGTGCACTTTCGTGAAGAAGGGAAAGATTAATTTTTTTTCTGAAAATAGTCAATTTCTTTTACTTATTTATAAGTTCATTATATTTCTATTCACACTGAAAATTATTAGGTCAGAGGTTTATTAAACAAAGCAAAAGAAATACATTACTTTTGAATACCTTAATCAGAGTGGTTCATTGATATATTTGCCCTCAACAACAACAAACAAATAAAAACAAGAAAACTTAAAAGTTTTCACTAAGAATAAACAGGTTGTTTACAAGGAGATAAAAACTAGCCTAGGATGCAGCTTTTCATTTGCACCACAAGATGCTGTGAAATAATATAAAATCCACAACTTGGAATGAAAATGGAATTTTGAACCTAGAATCTTGCGTCTATTCAAGCAAGAAGATACGTTTTTAAAGTAAAGATACATTTAAAAGTAAAGATACGTTTAATCATACAAAGACACAGACTCCTGCAAGCCTCTGATTCTCAATCCACATCTGCTTCATTTTCCTCCCTGGGAAATCGCTTCTTCTGTATGGTTTGTATTTTATGCTTCCACATAACTTTTACTTGCAACCTTCCATGCCTTTTCAGTGATTCTTGTCTTATCTTTTCATTGTTTATAGCTCCAAGTATCAATATCAGCTCAAGTGGTCTCTGTATCTTGGTTCAAATTTCTATAGTGAGAGAAACTATTTGATTCAGCCCGGATCAGGTGCTTATCTTTGATTCCATCAGCTGTAGGTAAAGGCATAAGGACATCTGTTACTAACATGCCCATCTGAGTTACCGAAAGTAAGGGAGCGGAGTTTGCATATTATTTTAGAAGAGGGTGAAGGCAAAGCTGAATATATCTAATATATCCAACCACTGACAACTTGGCATGGCAGCTTGATTAGGATAGAAAACATAGGCTTAAGAATTAGAGAGGTCTAGATTTGCTTATTCCTAATGTTCCTAATTCCTAATGTTAAACCAAAAAAAAGAAAAAATATCTAACTTCAGGTTTTGCTGTAAAGAATTATATGATTAAACATGTGATGTGCCTGGTCTCATATCTACAATATAATAGTTAATGTTATCTTCCCTTCTATACATCAGTCAGCTAGCTAGTTAATTTAAACCCAAAGAAAAATCATCCATTCTTGCATAAATTATTTCACTGATTAAGAAGAACAGGTTTTGGGTGGAAGGGCTATGTCTTTGCAGAGAAAATAATTGAAGTTAAAATTCCTCCTAATTGGCTGTCTACACTACCCCCAAACAGTCCCAATTCACAAAGGATTTTTTATCATTGACTCAGGGGTTCAGCAGCTTATATAATTGGGGGAGGAGTGAGAGAGAGAAAAAAATAGATATATATCCATATAAATTTATATGTATTTGTTTCATTGCTTTTAAAGCCTACTGTAATCTAGCCCATTTTAGTCAACATTTTCTCTCACTGAGAAAGAATTTTTCCTCCACCCTTTGATTCCCTTAATGCACAAGCTGCATTCATCGTATTTGCACATGCCCTTTCTCTTCTACGAGTGAGCATAGGCTATTTTCTTAATTATCCAAACAATACTTGTCCTATCCCCACAAACCAAGTTTAAACTGCCTAATGAAATATTTTGAATACTGAAGCCTCTACTCACCTCACCTTCCTCCAAACTACTACTATATTCAATTACCATGCGATTTACTACTTTGTTGTCTTCTTTCTCTAGTTACTTTTGATGCATTACTTTTGTCTTCCCAAATATAAGGATACGTTGTACCTAAGATGTGTACCACACAGTTCCTAGTTAAATGTAAGCTATACCACAGATATTTGATAAATTCCTACTGATTATTTACTCCATAATTTCCTTATTTTTTAAACAAATCTCTTGGTAAATAACACGAGATATGTTCCTGACAGTAACGATGTATAATGCATTATGCACAATCCATCTTACAATACAAAGAAAATATCAGGGCATCATTCTTGTAATAGCTATATGACCTGTTAATAAATATAACAATGTTGATTCCCACTGTGTCATAACTGGAGAAATCTGATTCAGATGAAAATCAGCCCCAAATTGTTCATGGCTTTTTACAGGTAATATCCAGCTAAATACTTTTGCATAGTTCATTTTAAAAAGGACATAAAAAATTATTCAGAGATAATGATTCATAGAATTTAACTAAAAACTATTTTTCTTGTTGACTTTAAATAGGGGTAACATGTTAACAACAACTTGAATAACATCTTGGTACTCTGTAAGTCAGGATAGTAATTGCAAAAATTTGAGTCTACTGCACGCACAATAGTGTAGCATTACTTCAAATGAGTTACACTATTTTCCCTTAAGAATTTGTAATAATGTTGAATAATAAATAATAACCTGTAGGGCAAGTATAAATGGAGGTGGAATGTAGAGCAGTATTTTATCAGAAACTCAACTCCACAGGCTAAATTGATCTATGCTGATTGCTTTTGCCTGTACAATTTGTTTCTGCAGATAATAGCATAAACTCCAGCCCTACTCCCCAATCTGCCAACCTCAATTGACTTTCCTGTTTACACGGCTTATTATTAGACACTAAAAAGGGAAACTCTTTATTCAGCCAACAAACACTTCAACCTATGAGCACCTTCTAAAAATAAAGCAACCTATTGAGAAAAATACATTAACATTACATGTAATTAAAGGAATTGTGACAACAGTTTAATCTTGTAGCACTTAAATCTTTTTGTAACTATATTTATTAAGCGGTGTAACCAACAAAACTGAACATTATAACCCCACAGAAAAGTAAGAATTTTAGTTTTCAAATTATGGTCTAAGATAAATCTTTTAAAATGTTTTATGCTTGATATCTAGATTACTGATCGTTAGCAGATGAAGAATTGTTTGCATAAATTCATAGCAATGTTATATTAAAGGTGGGTCTTTTATGGTTTATTTCAATTCTTATAAGAGCCTCAGAGAAAAATGGAAGAAAATTAGAGAGAAGAGTAAGAAAATTAGCCAAAAGTATGTTTGATTTTTAAAAGTCCAGCATTTCTATTAAACTAAAGCTCTCATTAACTATTATTCTTGACCAGTGCAGAAAAATTTAACTTAAAAATAGACATTATGTGCATATAAACATACAATTTTATAACACACTGAATTTTTGTTCTTCTTTGGTGTGCACACAGTTGAAACACTTCTTCACATTATATACATATTTGATAATTACCAAAGCCCACTGTCCTCCTTTCACTACTTAACCACTAAAGTGATTCTATTCATGACCTAGACTGGGTACTAGGCATCAGGGAAGAATATCCAAGAGGACAGAAAACTCAAAAACTGAAGTCCAGCTATCAATTTTTTTGTGAAGTTATTTTACAGATTAACTTTCTTTCCATTTTTAACATTTCCTCCCTACCCATCACTGTCAAATCCCTTCAAATCTCTTTATATATGTGAAATTCAGACACCATCTTATTTTTTATCACAATAAGGCTTAACACATGGATTTTTAAAAAAATCAGCCATTACATTTTGAATGTTGAATGAATGATTTACACTTCACAATGGGGATACTCTCTATTTACTATATGTGAACAGTAAACTGCTTGCTATTGTAGAAATCACCCTCAGGTTTTAGTGGTTTAACACAATGAGCAACGCAATATGTTTGTTACTAGATGCAGGTGGGGTCTGATATGCCAGCTTCACACTTGATCAAAGATTCAGGCCGATGCAAAATTACCTGGGGCTCCATCCCTGCTACAACATTCCTCAACGACTTTTTGCCATTAGTAAATAGACCAATCTCCTTAATGTCTTTCATGGAGTTCTCCATGATCAGGCTTTTGATTACTTTTCGTGGCTCTTATCCTATGACTCTCCTCATATACTTTGTACCAGCGACAACTGACCTATTTCTACCTTTCTGAATGGGCTAAGCTTTCACACACCTTCAGGCTTCTTTCATGTGTGTTGCTTCTCTCATGAAACCTCCTTACTGTCATTTCTAGGTGAATGTGTTTGATAAATCTTGTATGTTTCGGCCTAGATATCAATTCTTGGAATTTCAGAAGTGACCCCTCTCTACTGCCCAAGACTGTGTGCTCCCCACAACACACTATATTTAGCACCATCGTAACATTTATATTGCTATAGTATAATTTCTTCTTTGTTTCCTGGTAATATGCTGAAAGGAGTGAGGTATTCAAAGGCATAGATTAAGTCTCATACACTATTTGATCCCCAGAACACAGCACATGATTAGCTGACAATAGATGTCAGTATAGAAATATTGAATAAATGAATGGGGAAAATTATTTGGGACTGCAACCTGACAACATAAATTCCATATTAATTAGAATTAGTTGTAGAAACAAAAAACATAGAAGAAATAGAACAAAATATATACAATTTTTTAAATCTTAATTCTAAATGAAAGTGGAATTAAAACACATCGTTAATTAAAAAGTCACAAAGGAAATAAAAAACAGAATGACTTACATTAAAACTTAAATCTAATAACCATTTTAAAAGTTACTAGAAAACTGAGAGTAGAGAGCAAATGGTGTTTTTATGTAACAAATTTGACAGACAAGCCATATTTTTCATGTATGTAAGTTTCTACAAAGTATTAAACACACTTAAACACATTAGAAAAATGGATATTTCTTTAAAAGCAAATATCATTGCAACCTGACAAAATCATTTTTTAAAAGATGCATCCTTTCTAGTAGTAAAAATACAAATTCTAGTAATTATATAAGCTTTTGGCCATTAAATTGGCAAAAAAAATGGAGACAAAAGATAACAGTACCAGGGGTATAGTTAGGGTAGCCACCTCACACGCTTTGGGTTGGCTTTTAAATTTATGGCAAAACTTTTCCAGAGAGCAATATGCCCATGCGTATCAAGAGACTTAAAAATATACATATCTTTCTACTCTGGATTGCCAAAAGTAGGAATTCATTCTAAGCAGATAATTGAGGCTGTGTATGTAAATAAATAAGTGAATAATTTCTAAAAGTAGTGTTTATTATATAAATTGGAAACAACTAAATTTTCAAACATAGGTACATGATTAAATAAAATGTGCTATATAATATGATAAAAGGGGATGCAGTAATTAAGAAAATATTTAGTGGCCTAGAGAATTGTGTTTTTCTTATTTAGGTAGAGAAATATGGCTTTTTTCCCCTTGTGGTAACTATCTTTGTTTCAGTTGCCCAACTAGCCTGAAAACGCGGCTTCCTTGTAAAGTTCTGCCAGCTCTCTAGAGTTGTGCCATCGTTCCTGGGCTACATTCAGAGCAAAAGTAGCAGGCAACAGGGTAAGACCGCCCGCTTTTTCTTTCCCCTCCTCCCTAAACTGTTTATATTCCCTCTTGGGCTTTGGCCACAGATAAAGAAAAAAATCCAAGAATAGATGAGGATGATTTTCATGTTTTGATGTGCCACAATCCTTCCCAAAATAATAAAGTAGAGAGCAAGCTGCCTGTCTAGCATGTCTGATGGAAGAGGATGAAATGTGGAAAAGGGGAAAAAAAGGAATCATATCCCAAAATGTTATTATCTGTATTTTGAAAGGATTTTTCACATCAAATCAAAGAAATATTTACTTTTATTTTTTCTATTTTTATGGCACCATTAAAAATTAGCTGTAACTTACGTGAGATTTATTTTGATACGTCATGAAAAAATTATCCATTTATTTCTGGGCCAGTAAGATTTCCAATACTATTTCCAATCAATTAAATAATCATATTTTTCCATTAATTTGAAACGCCAGATATGAAATATACTGAATAATGCCTAGTACAAAGCATAGCACTAATATCTATATCTCAAATTTCAATTTTATTCTATTGACCTGTCCTTTTTGCCATTATTCCCATGTGGTACTCATTAGTAATTCTTTATGATATGCTTTTCTTTTAATTATTTTAAATCAACATAATTATACAGGTTGATAGATTGCAAAAGCTTTGTAAACGTTAATAACAAATAAGGGTGTATGTTTTGCTCATTAGTCTATTAAAACAGAGGATTTTCTGAAAAAAAGATTTTATATATTTTTTTCATCTCCATAATGAGTATCTCTGATGTTCTCTTTGGCTTATAATAGTCTTTATTTTTAATATGCACCGTGACTGATATAATATCATTGAGGCCAATAGGAATGTTTTCTTGTTCTTTTCTGGCTACAATTTTTATGGAGCCCTTCCTGGTAAATTATAATCTCATTTTAAACTTAATATAGTTTGTTCATTTCAATGCAGAGCCTCTGCGACAGCTGTTCTAAAACCCTAACAAGGGCATACATCCCTTTAGATGCAGCTCCTTCCAATAACTTCAGTCGCCTGAGGTTGCCAATGCTCTGAAGTGTAACTCTTACTCACTCAGGCCGGCCTGAAACTTTTACCATTAAACCAAGCTTGAGGACCTCAGGAAGTCATAGCTAGATGACCAAGTACTGCACAGTAATCTACTTACAGAGACAGCTTCCCAGGACTACCAGGGTTAAGAGTAATTTTTGTGAGAATTCTCGATTTATAAATCAATACCTTTACACTTGCATCACACTGGACATCATTTGCCTGCTGACAACATATCCTTTTGCAGACTGCCTTAAAATATGAACCACACACATTTTATAGTGATAACATGACTATATTTTAATTTTAATATACTGAACTAAAATCCCCAGTCATGCTTCTTTCTTGCAAACTCTAGTTCACAACGGTCAACTAAATAAAGTGTGCCTGGTAAACTAGCATAATTGAGTCAATCAGTAACAATAACAAAAGAATAGATGCAAAATCATTTAAAATTTTATTTGCACTTATCACTCACAAGAACTCTAGCAGGTAAACTCTGTTATCATTCTCCCTTTCCATTTTAGAGATGAGGAAATGGAGCTTTAAGAGGTCAAGTATTTTTCAGTATCGCACTGCTAATAAGTAGTAAAGCTAGCACTGGAATACTTGTTTCTTTGGCTACAAATACCAAGTACTGTATAAACACTTAACCAAATACTTCAAGAGGGTAGCAGTGAAAGACTCTGTTTTTAAACTGAATTTGATTTAAAGCAACTCAGAAAAATAGGTTTTAAAACCTTTTCTTAAATGCATCTTTCTTAATAGCATCAACCAATGCCTTGAAGTTTTTATATTCTTTCCACTATCTAATCTCAACACCTTTTGCTAAATTTTAGCCCTATTTCATTTTTACAGAGTATCAAATAGATGTTTTTCACCCCCAAACATACAACGTCTACAAGTGACTACAGTACAGCATAACCCTACCCCAAGGGAAAAAGTATTCCTAGTCCCCTGGGAAAGTGCGTATTGAAATTAACATTGTCTTTCTTCCTTTTACAAACCACTAATGCACAATGTAGCAGAGAGGCCACATTTTTCAGAATATTTTACCAGATTTGTGATAGTTTGAGGGATAAAACCTTGAGGTCACATACACGAGATGATATTCCAGAGGTCTGGTTGCCCTGACTTGTAAAAAGATGAGACTAAAAGCATCTTGACCTTCGATTCTTAGAAGATCTACTTTTATTTATTATAAAAGCAGATGGTATCTGGGACCAAGCCTATATACTAGAGTGCTTACTATCTGAAATAGATGAATTATAAAGAAAAAAAGGTAGAAGAAAATACAGAAAAATTAGATTTAAATAAAGCAGTCTAAACTCATTGTCCAATAGTTAATATGTTTGCAATTTTATTGCAAGCAACAGATATTGGAATATTTGAGTCATGGCTAATCACTGCTTTGTTAATATTCATAAAGAGGTATGCATCTGTATACATTTGGTCTCATATGTTAAATATTTTGTTATCTTGGGGACATTGTTGCTTCCTTTTCCTTGTATTCTCAGTAATTCACCTGCAAATATAAATATTTTTTCTTTTTTAATGTTACCTTTCTCCATGCCACTTTTTTCTATTCTTCTCAACTCTCCCCTAATTATGTCATATGCTGTTTCATTTATGATATATTGCCATGGCATCCAAAGCTGCTTTAGTCAAATCTTCTCCGATCTTTGGCTCCTGAAGCCAATCTGAATCTTCCTAGAACCACACCAGCTGTGGGTTTTCCCACTTTTGATCAATAAGTAAATAAATGAGCAGATACTCTTTCCTCTGTGTACTGTGACAGAAAAAAACAGTTAATAATTGCCTCTTGTGGTATCAAGCTGCAAAAACCACAGAGTATGTTGGATGACATTCTCTTATTGATCATTTCACTTTTGCTAAAATAAATTTGAAAAAAAAAATCTAACCTTTCCTTGACATTGGGCTGATAAACTCACCCAGAAGTCAGGTAATTAAAGATTGGATGTTAGTATGATGGAAACTGCCTATATTTAAATGCTTTGCTCAAATAAGGAGTAGCATTAAAGATCCTACCAGGAGAGCTGACCCTGTCTGTCCTTTCAAAATCTCAGATCTCTTCCTGTTCCCTTTTTAGAGGACTTGAATAAAAACATGCAGAACACTTAAAAATATACACTCAGCTGGAGAGAGAAGATAGAGGAAACAAGAGAATTTTTCCTTACCTGCTGCAAGGAGAGGGAAATGCCTACCTTTTACATGAAAATAGCTGAAACTAATTACATTAAAGGCATACCCAGTATTATAATTTTTTCCAGGATACTTACAAGTAATTTTAATATATACCTTTTAACCTATACTTCATGTTCCATTATATATAATTATTCTGCTTGCTTATTATACCCTTTAAATTACAATGATTAATCATATACATTGCATAATTAAATTGTGAAAAATGATTAATCATTGTATTATTGTTTAATTATGCTACATATATCATTTTAACTAGAAAACAGAATGTTTTAACTCATGGGCTAAACACATTGTTATATGGGTAATTAGTCTGGATTTCATTACAGGTAAGGAAAATAAGGTTCAGGTTAAGTGACTTATCCAAGGTGAAACAAGAATATTCCTTGTCTTTGGACTGAAAAATAGCTTGGAATGCAGGGCTTTCAGCCCTATTTTACAAAACTGAAACAAAGGAAAACAGCAAGTTTTTCCCTCTAATTGGTAATATGCTAACTCAGATAATATATGCTTTTTTATTGTTCTAGAATCATATGGTTCTTATAGAAGTTTCAGAAAATATGGCCAACAGAATATGTCAGGTAACAACCTAATGACATTGAACCTGGTTAGGTGCAGCTATCACAGCCCAGCTTCTGACCTCACGCATTTCAAAGCATCCTGGAATTACTTCTGGATGTCTTACTTCATAAACGTCCTCCAGACAGATATTGACTCCATATGACAGTGTCAGAGACTTATTCTCCATTTTTTCTCTTCTACCCATGCATATTATAAAATGCAGAGGGGGGAAAAAGAGAGAAAGAACTATGGGAATTACTTTAAAATCACAAGGCAGCTTTTTCTGCTCCCTAAGGAAGTAGTTAAAATACTCTCCCGAGTAAATTGCTTGTGGTTTAGTTACATTCATTGACGGGTCTTTTAATTATTGTAAAAATTAAGCCTCAAGACTTAAGCCAGGAAAACTAAGAAGGGAAGTGAATGAGTGAACAACAGCAACAAAAACTGGTCTCTGTTTCAATCTCTTGTAGGAAGTAATATTCATAACTCCTGAGAGATAGTCTCGTTGCTTGAGATTAGATCATATTACTGCGTGCCCCAGTTTAATTTGGGGAAAAGTAGAGCAATTGATATGAGATATTTGGTTGAAGAAGTTTGTAGGGATCCCTCCATGTTCTGTTGATTGTAGGCAGAGCACCTAGGTTAATTCCCACCAAACCACTACAAAATGAATGGAAAACATTCCTAAAGTGGACTGGAAAGCTGTTAAAAACAGGAAATATATGCTAAGCAGAAAAAAAAAAAATTTACTACAGAGTCTAATTAACATACTAGGAATTTTTTTTTTCAAATGCTTTGGAATATGGAAAAGGCTAATATTATTTCAAAAAAAATTTTACATTCATATATTTGTGTCTCTCTGTGTGTGCATCTCATAATCTACAAACTGACAAGATACAACTCAAAAGAAGATATAAAAACCTATGATCATATATAGGGTACACTAACATCTTGCAACTGGTAAGAGCTTCAAATATATTCTCTAAACTGAAAATTATTTTAAATGACATAAATATTACACAGTCTTCTTACTTGCTCTGATAATTTGTCCCCTTTAGAGTTCTTGACTGTGTACAACATACCCAAGAAATAATCCATCTGTTTGATGCTTCTGGATCCAGTGTATAACTGCTGATACCATGGTTACAATGCCAAGTGTTAGGCATGAAATTGCAGGCTTTCAAATGCAGCAAAATTGATATATTGGTTTCTTAGGACACTCAGCTGCATCTGCGCCTGATCACATATTTGTTTATGAAGAAATGGTTGTCCATATGAGAAGGTGATGTAGATCATTAATTATAGATGGAAGCGAGGAGATAAGGAAAATATGATTATTTATATAACCCAGTTCCTTCCCAGAATGCTGTACAGTGCAAGAGCTAATAAAACTGCTCTAATAACTTTGAACCCAAGAGGTAATTTACATTTTATTAGGTGGAAGATATTTGAAATTGTTTGTTGCAGAAGATTAAAAAGAAGGGAAATAAAGAGAGAGAAAGAGACTGAAGCTTGAATCAGAAATGAGACTCATGATTTTCCTTTTGATCCACAGAATAGCAACTGTCTGTACTACATTATAACTTCATATGATTTCCCATCAGGTTGTCTGAAAATTGACTCTTTAAATGTGATGATGCTGAAAAATGGTGTCTAAGAAAAGAAAGCTTTCCTTTTTATTTTTTGTTAACATTACTGTTTCCGGCAGCATTTTACTAATGAGATACACAATAAAATTATATCACTCATGCATTATTTAACATCATACCCCCTGGATTTCCATCTTCTGATTTTAGATGACTCACGTGCCTAAAAAGAGAACAGCCCCAAGCACTTTAGGTTTTGAATATAAATCACCTATATAGTTTAAGAATGTTCTTTTAAATAAAATACCCAATTCCCTGGCCCTCAGTATATGTGAATAAGAATATGTACTTTTGCATAACTATAACTTCATTTACATTTTGCAATATATCATTTGTTTATTGAACTAATTTTTATTGAGTGCCCACTGGAACAAGGTGCCATGTAAGGATGTATGATATTGTTTAATTTAATCAAGAAATCATTTCTCTCAGCATATTCCAATCCTCCATATAGGTACTTGACAGAAACATTTTGCTACCTTGTTGGCGTAAATTAAAATATTTACAAAGATAAGATATCCATTCCACATTCAGAATGACCCAGGACTTTAATATTTGAGGCGCAGAGGGAAATATACATTTCTATGTCCAAACCACATAATTACATAGGCAGATTTATACTGGTTGTACTGGCTCAGGGGAGCTGTTTTTAGCATATCTTTTTAAATCCATGTTTAGTAACAGCAAATTGGTAGTGGTGGGAGTGTTTACACCACAGAAATTGGTCAATGCAGTAAAACTAATTGGTTTTGTTTTCTTTTGCCTTTTTCAAGGAGCCTGTTGGTAAACATTTACCAGTACACCACTGCTTTTACGCAATATTGTTTACAGAATTATGCACACCAACAAAATTTGGCCTGAAAGATCAACAATTTATTCGAAAAATTTATAATATATAAATACATGTATTAAAATAACGCTCACAAAGGATATGATAACTGGGATTTATTTAAAATAATCTAACCCTCCTAAAAATTAGTTGGTGGGGGAATAGAGAGTAAATAAAATAAAATTGAGAAAATATTAATGTTTTATAGTTGAGTGATAGTTATATAGGTTCATTTTACATTTTTACATGTAAAATATAAAAGTTTTGCATATGTATATCAAAACTTTCTGTAAAATACATTAAAAATAACAAAAAGCAA